>JAFVLL020006197.1:0-23518 GCA_021397915.2 Tor tambroides | reverse complement strand
AGGACACGCCCACAACAGGAGAACTAATGACTATTCACGTAAACTCCACCCACTGGAACAGTTTTTCACAGGAACCGAATATTACACAACACCGTCAAGGCCATGGATCCTAAACGGGTATGTAAACAGGAAGTTGTGAAGGTTATTTTTTAATGCTTATTAAAAGGTTATGCATCTTAATGTTTACATGTAATGCTGCCTTCACGTGCTATCGGAATTATCGTAAATACGAGTTTTCTAATCGGAAATTGGACGTGAACGGTGTCCTGACATTTTATCCTACCCGTCAGATTTTCCTACCGGGGCTTACTGCGCATGCGCACATGAATATTTCGTCCTTTTTCTCACGCTGAACAACAATATTATGCATCTGCATTACTGTAAGGGGTAGGTTTAGGGTTGGGGTAAGTGTAGACGTTAATAAAAAAACAATCTAATTGGTAGAAAAAATTATTTATTGTTGGTTTCCGGTAGCTGTATCCCTTCTAGCCACAACCGCGAATATAACACATAATTATATGTCTCGGCCTCTCAGGTCGTATACTGGGAAATTTGGAAATAATTTTGATACCCGAGTTTCCGAGTTGGGCGGGTCATAAACTTTAAACATGGTGGAGTGGACAACTATTGCTGTTGTCAATGCTGTTCTCATAACAACTACATCCCTTTGTCTTGTCGCTAAATTAGTGTATTTATAGGCTAGATATGAACGATCATTCGAAGCATATTGTATGTATTATAAGCAGTGAAATAAGCATGTATTTGACCGAAATTCCAGAATTGTCAGCAAACTGCATGTATAGCTCGGTGAATGATTATATGATTGTCAACCAATGGGATGCTATATTTTATTCTTTCCGACATTAAAGCACTTGAATACAACAAGCTCGTAATCACGACTTCGTAAGTGGGAAATAGGACATTTCCGATAGCACGTGAAGGCAGCATTAGTCTGGATTTTATGTCCCTGATTGTCATCAAGGTGAGGAAACCTTTAGATGAATACTTTATTTTTTTTTTTTTAAGCATACGTATGTGCATACGTATATTTTTCGAAAGCAAAGGTAGGATTATTTTTTTGCAGTGCTCTCTCTGATTTTTCAAGGAAATCTAGCCCCAGTGGCTCTCAAGTTTCTTGACATCAAGCCAGTGTAATAGACTATTGGACGTAAAAAATAAATCAGCATGATCCTTTTCCATATAATTTGTGTTGATTCACAACGTTTTTGAATTTGAGGTTGTGTAACAAAAAGTGACTAATCAATTAATCACTGGTTCATCTTAATTCATTCTCCCCATTTGACTGTTTTACAACTTGAGCTGTTTTATGTTATTTCCCCCTCAAAATAGTGTACGCTTGAGATAACTTCTAAATAAGGCTATGGACACACAGGATTCAGAGGAGGATGTGGGGACCATGGCGTGTGAACGGTAAAATATAGCAGTTTTATAATGTATTACAGTTTCTTTATTTGTCTGTTTAGGACTTGTGTAAATTGCGTAAAGAAAGTAAAACAAGAATATTTGTTATGGGTCAATTTATTGTTGAATAATTTTGGTTTTGATGCTTTATTTAAAGATTAAGGCCAGATAAAGCAACATCTCCTTCACCTTCGGTCACATCTTTGCAAAGTGACCAGTCACTGGATCGACCGATACTGTTCAAGGATGGATCTCATAGTTTTCTGGGGACTGAAAGGTACTGTATTCTAATTTATAACTAGAGTGACAAATTTCTGTCAATTTATGCATAAGACCAGAATGGAAAAAAATGTCATGTTCTTGCGCATAAGTGAAAGATGAAATCCTCTTCTAAACCTTTGTCTCCAAACCCTTGAAAATTAGGTATAAATGCACATCAATGAAAAATATTTGTATTAAAATGATTATTAAAAAAGCCTTCCCCCACCAAAGGTCAAGACAAGGTCAATCAACATCTCCTGCCCCTTCATGCACGTCTTTACAAAGTGACCAGTCACTGGATCGACCGATACTATTCAGAGATGGAAAAGAGAGTAAAAAGGGGAATAAAAGGTGCAGTATTTGCAAACATTTTCCAAGTATAATTCCTTGTCTTGGTTTTGTAATTCATAGTTTTTCAGATGTAATTTATAAAACTGTAATTTATATACAGTAATTTATTGTAATTCTGCAATATCACGCTTGCCTTTGTGGTATTGTAATAAATAAACTTTAAAAACCCACCACTTGGCTTCCACTCTGCAACACTCACTTCTGTCTGAAACAATGAACAAAAAATACAGTAAGTGCTTTTACTGTGTATTCAATGGTAGTCTATGAACGATGCTTTAATGCAGGGGTGTCCAATCATTCTCCTGGAGGGCCAGGAATAGGTTTGGATACTCGTGCTTTAAAGGGGGTCATATGATGTTGCTAAAAAGAACATTATTTTGTGTATTTGGTGTAATGCAATGTGTTTATGCGGTTTAAGGTTCAAAAAACACAATATTTTGCACATACTGTACATTATTGTTGCTCCTCTGTGCCCCGACTTTTGGAAACGCGTAGATTTTTACAAAGCTCAACGTTCTGAGAAGCAAGGCATGCTCTGATTGGCCAGCTATCCAGTGCGTTGTGGGTGGCCGAATACCTCAAGCGTGAGACGAAATTTTACACCCCTTACCATATTGTGATGCCGTGTCCCGGCGTGACGAGACTAAAACAATAAATCCCATTACAAACAAGGCATTTGTTGCATCCAGTGGGGACATAATTACTGATTTTAATGACTTATGTCTTTTTACGCGTTGCATCGCGCCGCATAAACATTACCATATCTGCATTTGTGATCGGAGAAACGACAAACAACAAGCACTACTTGGCCATATCACCCTGCAGCCCAAGACTGGTTGCCCACTGAAGCGAAGCAGGGTTGAGCCTGGTCAGTACCTGGATGGGAGACCTCCTGGTAAAACTAGGTTGGAAAACTGTTGGAAGAGGTGTTAGTGAGGCCAGCAGGGGGTGCTCACCCTGTGGTCTGTGTGGGTCCTAATAATAGTTCCGCCTTCATTCATTGCATATAAGTTTGGCCGGCGTTATGCAAATCTTCCCATTTCCCACACCGTGATGTAGACGTGGGGGCATGTTTAAATGAGCCATTTTAGGGGGGTGTGGCAGAGTCTTAACTTTTATAAAGAATATCTCTTTGGTTTTGAGACTTCAGTCTTTGCAACTTCAGGGATCTTGTCTATGCACAAAAGGCTTGTAACACTCCAAAGAGAAAGGAAAACTTGAAATTGCATCATATGACTCCTTTAATGTTTGGAAGCAAACATGTTAATAAATGATTAGCTCGCTCAAAAATTAAGATTCTGCGTTAAACTGTAAATTCCGTTGTTATGACTGGATTCCGCGATTCCGTCCACGTTTTCCACATTGTGGAAATCATAGGGCCCTATATATAAAGGCAGCGAATAGTGACCATCATCAAGATGCAAGTGGTATCACAGAATGATCCCATGTTCTGAAAAACAAACTAAAATTTCTAAAATTTAATGAAAATCCTGACCTTGGCCGTTGTTCTTCTGTACACTAGTGTTAATTTTTTATATATATATATATATATATATATATATATATATATATATATATATATATATATATTAGTGCTGTCAATCGATTAAAAAAAAAAAAACTAATTAATCGCACATTTTCTAAAATTAATCGCGTTTTTAAATATACTTTTATATTGCAATAATTTCGCATTCAATCTTCAAATGTACAATGTACAAACAACATAAAGACAGTATATTTTTAATATTTCTTTAATGGCATCTTTTTTATGATTGAAGGCCAGCATCACTGATATCAGTACTACTGATATAAAATAGTTTTTTCCCCTGAATATTTAACCATTGACTGTAGCCAATCAGCATTACAGTATAATTTAGATCTATAAATTTTAACATTTATTAGACTTAACTTCTAATTTAAGTGAACTTAAAACAATCATCACATGAACCTATTATAATAAATTACATATTTAGCTACTTGTGCCCTTCAGCAGAAATATACAGAAAATGAACACTTACCAAACACTAAATTCTAAATTAAATATAGATGAAACCCTGAAAGCTATAAAAGTTATTGATTTCCTCTTTTTTTATTTTGTTCTTGGATTAATAGACATCACAGCAGCTGGTTATTTATTTGCCTGCTATAGCTTTAAAAGCTGCTGCTGCTGAACATGACGTGGATCTGACATGCAACTCTCTTTACCTTTTCTGACCCACTTCATGTCTTAAAGTCTCTACTAATGAGCGGACGAGTTGAATCGGGTGTTTTAGATGAGGGAGACAGTGCTGGGGTGCCTCAGGACAGTTTTTAATACCATTTCAGAGACATGTTCTTAAATGTGACGCATATATAACATATTGCATGCATGCACACAGTTTTAAGGCAGCCTGACTCGTTAGGCTGAAGTTAGAGCGCGTCTGAAACGTCCTGTTTGATGTGGTCATAAAGACGTTCTGCATCTAAATAAACGCAATCCTTTTCAAGAAAAAAGAGAGAGGCAGCAGTTGTGAATGGGGTGGCCAACCCTAGCCCCGCCCCTGCGTTAATTGCGTTAAATATTTTTAACGCGTTAATCAGAAAAAATTAATCGCATGCATTAACGCGATAATTTTGACACCACTAAAATATATATGTATATATATATATATATATATACTGAACAAAATTATAATCACAACACTTTTGTTTTTGCCCCCATTTTTCATGAGCTGAACTCAAAGATCTAAGACTTTTTCTATGTACACAAAAGGCCTATTTCTCTCAAATATTGTTCAAATCTGTCTAAATCTGTGTTAGTGAGCACTTCTCCTTTGCCGAGATAATCCATCCACCTCACAGGTGTGGAATATCAAGATGCTGATTAGACAACATGATTATTGCACAGGTATGCCTTAGACTGGCCACAATAAAAGGCCACTCTAAAATGTGCAGTTTTA
The DNA here is from genome assembly GCA_021397915.2 of Tor tambroides. NCBI lineage: Eukaryota > Metazoa > Chordata > Actinopteri > Cypriniformes > Cyprinidae > Tor > Tor tambroides. The sequence goes on along the minus strand of JAFVLL020006197.1, from coordinate 18,545 downwards.
CTGTATTGGGTTATATATATATATATATATATATATATATATATATATATATATATATATATATATATATATATATATATGTGTGTGTGTGTGTATATAAATAAATGTATGTATATATGTGTATAAATAAATGTATGTGTGTGTGTATATATATATAAAATAATCGGTTAAAATTCTTACTGTCGGTTAACGGTTAAACAGTCAATATGAGCATCCCTAATTAAAACAACATCAGAGTGAGTAAATGATGACTTAATTTTCATTTTTGGGTGAAATATATCGTTGAAGTTATCATTGCAGATTTCATTTTCATGCTGCGAATGACACAAATTGTGAATCTTTTTTTTTTTTTCCCCAGAGTTTCTTGTAGGTAATTTGTTGTGTAATGTAAGAACACACTGACTTTTTCCTCTTTGTGTCAAAGGTTGAGACCAGATAAAAGAGTGTCTCCAGTGCCCTCCCGCACATCTCTACAAAGTAACGAGTCAGTGGAGAGACCAATACCGTTCAAAGATGGAGCTCAAAGCAAGGAACGGTATGATGAATAATAAGACTTTATGGTGGAATATATATTTTATATCGTTGGGTCCTTATTATACATATTTATTATCCACAAAAATTGGGTGTATATGCTCATTATATTAATATTAAAAGAATAATTAAACCCCCTCCAAAGGTTGAGACGAGGTCAGTCAACATCTTCAGCACCTTCAGTCACATCTCTACAAAGTGACCAGTCACTGGACCGACCGATATTGTTCAAAGATGGAGCACAGCATGAAACGGGGAATAAAAGGTGCAGTATTTGCAAACATTTTCTCAATATATTTCCTTGTCTTGGTTTTGTAATTTATAGTTTTTCAGGTAGGGCTGGGCATTATGGCCAAAAAAATTATCACAATTTTTTAATATCAGTCGATATCGATAATTATCATGATAAATGTCAAATTTGTATTTCTTTCAAGTTTAAAGGCAGATTTTTGCTCCAATGTGGAAGTTGTAAACACCAGACGGTTAATTGTTATTGTAAACTATTCTTAATGGTCAGAACATGACAAACACTTCATGTTTTTGAATTCTTTACACTTTCCAGTCATTTTTCCTTAACAAAATATCTCAATAGAAAAAATTAATTTCTTAGTTTTAATGTTCTAATGAGTAATATTGTTTCAAATCAAGAAACGGGTGTTGCCTGATAATAATATAACATTTTTTCCGTCTCTTAGAAATACACATTTGATAGCAGCTTGAGTTAGGATGCAGATGTAGATTTGTGTTCATTATCAAAATCAGTAATATCTGTAAAAACTGTAGCAACCTAATTTTTATATGGTCAAATTTATTTATTCTAACTTTTTTTTTTTGTTGTTGTTGTTTTTTGTTTTTAATTAACCATTGGTCTTCTATATTAGCATACATTTAGATCATGATACCACAAATGTAGCACCTCAATACCATGGTAAAATGTAATATGGTTTTTAGGTATTTGTATGAAAGAGTAGTCTAAATACATTTAGTATAAATGCATACACGCTATAGCTTAATCACAAAAATACTGTAATTATATTCCTTTACTCCTCCTTCAATACAATTAATACATGTCTACATTAATATAATAAAATTCCACTAGAAAAAACCCACATTTCTGACACAAAACCATGGTGCAGTTAGTGGTACTACAGTAAATCTATGGTAAATGATCCCGATTTGTAGATTAAAAAGCCTTTTGTCTGTGTCGTTGTGCACAGTTTTTCTGCTGTTTGTCAGCGCTGTATCATGTGGCTATACATCGAGTTATGTGTGTTCTTCGCGGAATTGAAGCGCTTCACACTGGATCTCACAGGGCTGTGTAGTGTTGTAAGCAGGGGCATCACTAGTGGGGGGGGGAGGGTGACAGAGTGCATAGGGGCCAGAGGTCTGGGGGGCTTGCGATCGCCTACTGGCCATTGGGAGCACCAGGACATTCCATTCAAGGAGTGGGCCGATCGCCGAAATGAGGGAGATCTCCCTGATATTAGGCACTGTTTTTAAATTACAGCCCATGCAAAACCGCATAAAGCAAATACTCCAAAAGTGTGAAGCAGGCTACCCGATGCATCCACCAGCCGCGCGTCAAAGCAGAGCGGGTTAAGTCTCCTGCACAGCGCTGACGATCACATGCCGCCCGCGCTTCTGCCACGATTTATAAGTAATAAACAGCGCAAGTCCCTTGATCCTTTCAGATGTGACACAGAATTATTGTTATACAGTCGTATGATATGAGAATCTTAAAGGTTATGTAGTGATGCTGGCTGAAAACAGCCACAACAATGAGGTATATTGGAAGATGCCAATAGGCTTGTCAATTCAGCACCATAGTAATTTAACTCGAAGTTATTAACACTGTATAAATAGCCTGTGTGTTGGCAGAAATGTATTTATTATAAATTTTACTATTATTACATATTGGGGAGTATTTTAATTTTAGAAGGTGTTTTGTAGTTTCTTCATGTTTAGTTTTTTTTTTTTTCTTTTTCTTAACTACAAATTTTAAAGTTTATTATTACTTATTATTTATTTTAAAAACCATATAACTATGGTAATGAGGACCATGGTTTGACGCCTTGTGACCACCATCCAAGAACATCTTTCTTTTTAGATGTTTAGTTCTAATGAATTTTAATTGAAGTAAAATGTCAATTCAATAAAGGCCTGATTAAAGATAAATAGCATTGTCTTATATAAATTAGGTGTTTATTATTTACAAGTAATAAAGTTCTTAAAGGGAGATTCACCCCAAAATTAAAATTGTCGTCATTTACTCCACATCATGTCATTCCAAACCTGTATGAATTTCTTTCTTCTGTAGAACTTAATTTGAGAAATTCAAGAAATTTTTGTCCATGCAATAGAAATCAAGGGTAACCAAAATGATTTGGTAACATTCTACAAAATCTTCTTTTGTGTTCAACAGAAGAAATTAGTTTGGAATGACAAGAGGGTGAGGAAATGATGACAATTTATTAGCAGTAACTTTCCAGCAGTCTAGCTCAAGTGTCAAGTGCTTTTCTATGTGACAAAAAATGCAATAAGTTTGTTCCATTTGTCATGCATTCAGTAATAACTATCAGTATTTGTTTCTGTCCTGTTTTATTTATTCACTTATTTACTCCAATTGAAGGCCCCATGACACGTCAAAGCATTCAGGGGGGAATTTGTGGGCCGGATTGGCTCGATTTGTCCAGGGCCAAATTTTAACCCCAGTCCAGCCCCCACCCCTGAACGTTATTTTACATTTTATGATTGCAACTCATACCCCCCCTCCCAATGAACATGAATTTGAGGGGGCCCCATAGCAAATTCAGTGCACAGGGCCTAGAATTCCTAGCGACGCCCCTGGTCGTAACGCATCTGCTCTAGTGACACCCCTGAGTTTCTGCGGGAGGGCGCCCTCCGGCTACGTGTATGAATGAAACAGAAATTACTTTAATTGAGTACTGGTTATTGCTCACAAAACCCTAATTTAAGTAAAAATATCTAAAATAATTAAGTTTGAGGTAAACAATGCAAATCCTTACATTTTTCTCCAGTGTCTTTTTCTTGCAGATATTTATTTTATTTATTCGTAATACTTTTTTTTATACTTTTGTTTTGTATATTATAGTGAAATAGTGTTATTACAAAATAATATTCCCTATTTTGTTTAATGTTTTTATTTAGAAATAATAACCCATAATTATTATTATTAGTTATATTGATATATAAAAACAACATTTTTGGTCAAATTGTGCAGCCCTACAAGTACAGCAAACCTGGTGTTTTTTTATTATTATTATTATTATTATTATTATTAATTTTTGGCCTTTTTTCCAAATAAAGAAAATGTTTGTCTGAAAACCATATGGTTTGGATTTTGTGTGTCCTGTACAGAACATTAATGTAAAGTCATTCAATGTCTGTAGCACCAGTGCTTATGCAAAAAAAAAAAAAAAAAGTTAACATACAGCCCTGATATGATATTTATTGTTTTTACTGGAGGAAAAATAGGAAAATAATAGATAATAAAATTGGTGTCTTATATCCATCCTGCCACCAGAGGTCACTCGATGACCAGCAAACACATTAGGCTATATACGATTACCATACTGGGCAGAAATGCAAATTTAAAAAGTACTAGTATCTATTAAGTTCAGGATATCTTTGGTCTAAAAGGTTACTAGTAACTAAAAAAAATATGTACCAGTTCTATTTTTTCTTGACAAGAAGAGTATAATTAAAAACTAGTCACTATTGGAGAAAATTTAAGAACTAGTATCTAATGAATAAGTATTAGTAACTTTACAAAAGACACTAGTACCTAAGGAATAAGCACTAGTAGCTAAAGAATAAACACTAGTAGCTAATGAATAAGTATTAATACTTAATGGAAAAGATACTAGTATCTAAAAAAGAAGTACTAGTAACATGAAAATAGATACTAGTACGGCTTGTAGATTAAATGTTAAAACGGCTTTCCATAATCACTCGGCTTCCACTCCACAACACTTGTATACTTTGCTCTAGAAAATGAGACACACAAAAGCTTTTAAAACAGCACTAAGGTATTTGACTGTTGCTGAATATTAAATGTTACTCTATGAATGATGCTTTAATGTTTGAAAACAAGATATGTTGTTAAAGTTATCAGTGCAAATTTCATTTTCATGCTGCAAATAACATGAATTTATGAAATTAATTGTTTTTTGGTTATTTATAAGTTATTTGCTTTTGGAAAGTAAGAACACACTCACTTTTTCCTCTCCTTGTGTCAAAGGTTGAGACCAGATAAAGGAACGTCTCCAGTGCCCTCATGTACATCTCTACAAAGTAACGAGTCAACGGATCTACCAATACTGTTCAGAGATGGAACTCAGAGCAGTGAAAGGTATATGAGGAATAAGAATTTTTGGTCCTTATTATGCATATACTGGTTTACACAACACATTATCCTGGTGTGCTAATTTCATGGACAAATGATGTTTACTTACCCTGGTGTTGCTCTAATGCAGTATTCTTGTCTTTTTCTCACCACAAAAAGAGAAATAAAAAAGTTCTTCTCACTATCCATATAATGGCAGTGAACAGTGACCACATTCAAGGTTTAAAAAGGATGCAAAAGTATCACAGAATGATCCCATACAACATATTTGCCAAGTGTTCTTAGGATATACAGTAATTAAAGAAACTCAGATTGTAACTTATTTTTTAGTGAATATCTTGATGTCAGAAGTTGGTCTGCTGTGCACTACTGTGCTTTCATGACACTGTATAAACAGCAATTCACTCAGGAGTGTCCAGGAAAAACACACAAGTGTACCATTATGAGGAATCAAGATTGCTCAAAACATTACAAAAAACCCAAGACCACATCGCCTTTTGTTATCACTGAATTTTGATGTTTTAAAATATATTGTTTTGGCCATTGGCCACTGTGCTATCTAGGAATCAGAATCAGTCTTTAAAACTCATATTGGTCTTAAATAAGATTAGCATAAGTAAATTAAACAAAGAGTCAGTACTAAGTGGTGGTTTACATGTCTCTCATGGACAGTGTTAAGCACCAGTTCTTTCTTCCCTTCAAAGGTTGAGACCAAGTCAAGCAGCATCTCCTGCCCCTTCATGCACATCTCTACAAAGTGACCAGTCATTAGATCGTCCGATACTGTTCAAAGATGGAGCAGAGAGTTTCCTTATGAACAAAAGGTGTGAGCACTTATAAATTCTGATGGGATGCTTACAAATTTGGGTATAAATACACTCAAGACTTTTGCCTTAACCATCTAATAAGCTGCTTATTAATAGTAAGGTAGTTGTTAAATTTAGGTATGAGGTTGGATTAAGGGATCTAAAATATGGTCATGCAGAATAAGACATGAATATATGCTTTATAAGTGCTAGTAAACAGCCCATATGCTAGTAATATGCATGCTAACAAGCAACTAGTTAATAGTGAGAATTGATCCCTAAAGTAAAGTGTTACCAACATCAGTTCTTTCTTTCTCCCAAAGAATGAGACCAGATAAAACTACATCTCCAGCCCCTTCTTCTACGTCTCTACAGAGTGACCAGTCACTGGATCGACCGATACTGTTCAAAGATGGAGCTCTGGGGAATGAAAGGTATGAGCATTTAAAATTTCTGTTCTGTATAAATGTACTGATATAAAGGAAATAAAAAATAAAAAAAACATGGAACTGGAGAACTTGTCATTATATGCAGTAGAGGTGTAACACATTGTAGTTGATCCGTATGGATCTGAACCCACAGTTTGGCACACATATATGCATATATTTTTGTGTTTTAATTTCAAAGTATAAAGTCTGATGAAGAGCCTGCATGCTCAAAACATCATCTGTGTGATTCGGTCTGTTATTCAGTTCTTGTATTTTTGGACCATAGGTGTGTTGACTTTTTTTCAGTTTTCATTATCAATATTTTTTGTCAAGCACCCTGTTTGAGTGTTTTTCCAGTGATGTGTGTGCTTTTATTTTGATTTTGTTTGTGCAAAGTATATCATAGAGTTAAATTATATAATTTGCATGTTTTGTGTCTTGACAGTTTAAACATTCAAGCAATTTAAAAACTTTTTAGCCAAAAGAGAACTCAATTCAGTATTCACACACTGTTACAGTTAACATGCAAACAAGAAATTGAGTTACCTTTTGCTTTGCATGCCTCCTATCATTGCACAGTATTTTAGCACCAGTTCTTTCTTTCCCCCAAAGGCTAAGACCAGATGAAGTAACATCTCCAGCACCGTCTTCTACATCTCTAAAAAGTGACCAGTCACTAGATCGGCCAATACTATTCAAAGATAGTACACAGAGTATAAGTTGGAATAAAAGGTATAATTGACACTCTTGTCCTTTGATTTAAATTTTGAATAATTTTAGAGGCAAATTTAATTCTGTTCAAAAATGAAACAGAGTATTAAGGTATGAAAACCTGTTTTTTTTTTTATCCTTTTTAAAGTTTTTTTTCTTTTTTTTTTTTCTTTTTTTTTTATAATTCTAATATTATCAAATTTGTTCTTTCATCAAAGGTTGAGACCAAAGAAAACAACATCTCCAGCCCCGTCCAGCACATCTCTGAAAAGTAACCAGTCACTGGATCGACCGATACTGTTCAAAGATGGAGCACAGGGTATAAGGTAGGTTACGGAGTAATGCATAATACACACACACACACACACACACACACACAAATATACACACACAGAGGCATTCCTATAACTATGGGGACATTCCATAGCCATAATGATTTTTATACTGTACAAACTCTATTTTCTATCACCTTACCCTAGCCCTACACCTCACACACAACTTTCTGCATTTTTTTTTAAATTTTCAAAACACTTAATTCTGTATGATTTATAAGCTTTTTTCCTCATGGAGACCTAAAAAATGTCAAAATTTACTGGTATTACTACCCTTGTGGGGACCCCATTTGGTCCCCATAACGTAGTCAAAACCAGTATGTACACACACACACACACACATACATGTATATTTACTTTACTGAATGTTTCTTTCTTTACCTGCCCAGTAAAAGTAATTTTTTCTTCTTGTCAAAGGCTGAGATCAAATGGCACAACATCTCCAGCCCCTTCAGGTACGTCTCTGAACAGTGACCAGTCACTGGATCGACCGATACTGTTCAAAGATGGAACACCAAGCTTCCTGACTAAAGAAAGGTATTTAAATTTAGGCAATAATAATTAGACAAACAGTTTTACCAGTTTTTCCTCTGTTTTCGAAAGGACTGGTCATTTGTTTCTTAGCACATAAAATGTTTTATGCACACACAATATTAGCAAATTTGTTCTTTCATCAAAGGCTGAGACCAAAGAAAACAACATCTCCAGCACCGTCCAGCACATCTCTGAAAAGTGACCAGTCACTGGATCGACCGATACTGTTCAAAGATGGAACACGGGGTATAAGGTAGATTACTGAGTAATACATATTAAACACACACATACACACAAGGTTAATAAATTCTGTATTTTTTTATTATTTTATCAGTCTGTTTCCTGAAATCTGGTCAGAAAGGTCTGAACCATTTCAGAAGCACCACTGCAAGTGTTACTGTTCAGTACTTAACATGAAGACAACAATTACACAGCCAGACACCTTACAGTGAAACTCAAATTTTGAATAATTTTAGAGGCAAATTTAATTCTGTTCAAAAATGAAACTGAGAATATAAGGTTTGAAAACCTTTTTTTTGTTGTTGTTGTTTTTTTTCTTCTAATATTAGCAAATTTGTTCTTTCATCAAAGGTTGAGACCAAAGAAAACAACATCTCCAGCCCCGTCCAGCACATCTCTGAAAAGTGACCAGTCACTGGATCGACCGATACTGTTCAAAGATGGAGCACAGCGTATAAGGTAGGTTACTGAGTAATGCATAATAAACACACACACACACACACACACACACAAGTATTCCTGTAACTATGGGTACATTCCATAGCCATAATGACTTTTATACTGTACAAACTGTATTTTCTATCACCTTACCCTAGCCCTACCCCTCACACAAAACTTTCTGCATTTTTAAATTTTCAAAATACTTAATTCTGTATGATTTATAGGTCAAAATTTACTGGTATTACTACCCTTGTGGGGACCCCATGTAGCGTTTTTTCCCCCTGTTGGCAAAGGAATGGACCCGCCCTACTCTGCCTCTGATTGGCTTACCTTAATGTTCTTTCCCTCATCCAACCAATCTCACTCCTGAAGCCTATAGACGCTGCAAGTTCGCTGTAGAGCAGGACGGAATGCATTTGTATCAGCTGTAAATTATGGTGTTCCAGTTTAAATGGTGATTACCGCGAGGCTGCTGTTTTTTTGTTTTGTTTTGTTTTGTTTTGCGTGAGGCTGCTGTTGCGATAGCTATGAAGATTGTAAGTTACGTTATCGCTACATTAGTTCGCTACCCTTTGCAAAAATGCTCCTCAGTCTCGACCTTAACATTTGTCTCACATATCAGTAAGCTATTACTCTGACATGAAGTCGATTTGAGAACTGTTCGACCTACAAGTAAAGCATACCGTTTAATGTACAGTGATATTAGTATCACTCAGCTCAAGTGGAGGCAGCGCTAAGTGTCAGCCTGTAACAGCATGGATTAAAGTTCTCCGTCGCTACGACGGATTTCCGTTAATTGTAAAAAAAAAAATGAGGGGAAAAGAAACATGTAGCGCATTGTTGTTGTTCACACCAAATATCTTCCCCGCCAACGGCTGCAGCTTCTCGCTGACAACATAACAACGCCGCTCGCATCATTCACAGTCGGGTTATTAGCAGAGAACACAGAGCAGAACTTGAATTTCGGCGCGGGATTGCGGATATTAATAATAATTCTACTCATTCCCGCAGGCTCCGATGGAATGCATCACATTTGCACGTGCTTTGTTTTGAGTCTTGAGAACTCACGCGCTCTCATTTTCTGTGCGCCCACAGATCGCGATAAGGAGAGTGACAGCTTTTAATAATTATTAAGGAAGTTTGCAAATGTGATACTGATTTAATACAACAGCTCAATAAACAAGTACTGCATGATTTTGCTCTATATCATCAACGAAAATAATTCCATATAAAGTAACAGCTGAATGAATGAATGAAAGTGCGTTTTTGAAGAATCTAGTGAGTCAGTGATTCATGATTACCCATTCATAAAGACAGTGGCTGTGTTCGAAATGGCATACTTGCTTACTGCTTACTGCTCAGTACACAGTGCATACTGCCTACTATTTTTTAAAGAATAGTGTGTGAAACAGTATACAATAAGCAACAAATGTTTCAGAGTAGTATGCTTAATTGTCACATGACAAACACAAACATTAATTCAGCACAGCTGTCAAGGTTGTTACCTTACAAACAAATGTGCTAACTATTCTTTTACAAAGCATTAATGACTTCATATTGATACTGTGCCCAACTGAACTCGTTTCATAATTGAAGAACTTTAGGCTATTGGACTGAACTGAATGAGCTGTCTTTAACTGAACAATGATATTTTTGGCAGTTATACTAATTGGAAAAAGTGATATATTCTAGTTACACTAAGTGCAAATAATAATAAATAGCAGCATTTTCTTTGGCAACAGGTGTATAAATAGTAGCTAGGTGCTTGAATGTTCTTTATTATGATACATTATAAAACAGTATGCAATAACATAATCGTAATTATCATAAATTTATTAAATGAACGCCACTTTATTGGGACACTTCAACTAAGCAAGCGTATTATTAATGAGGTGTTGAAATATACTTTTTTCAAATATTATGACATTTTATTTTCAATAAAAAATTTTCGATCTGGTATACGATGGAAAAGGAGTTGCAGGTTTGACAAAAGGCAGAGATCGAACTCAGATGCGCTTGCATCAACAGCACACATCTCGTCTTTAACTTCATGCATACTGATACTACAGAAGAAGACGCGTCTTTTGCAGCAGCTGTATATCACAGCCAGGCATTGGTGGCGGAGAAAATATTAATTAAAATTAATATAAAAATATTAATTTTATTTATACATTTATTTACATATTATATTACTGCAATATTAATATTATTATGTAATATCTTTGAAATAATGTATAAGCGCTATAGAGATGAGTGGCGTCAATTGGCTTGATCAGAAAAGTGCTGTATGGGAATTAAAGTACAATTTATGTCTACAAATGATATTGTTTTTAGATGCCTGACAATAGTTTTGTAGTTTACATGTATATGTATATCATTACATATAAATTAGCAACATTTAAAATTACTATTCCCGCCTCCAGTTCACTCAACGTTTGGGAGTAAACGTCACATGGGTAGTGCGTTCATAAGAGCGTATCCCATGGTGTCATTGACGCGTATCAAATTTCCAGCAAATGTAGCGATGATATGGGCATTCCATGCATACAGAAAATTCACATACTATTCACAGTATTCACACAGCATACTGCAGTATAGTAAAGGTTATGGTAATATGCCATTGGAACAGCTTCTGTACTGATTTCAGTATACTTGAGTTATATTTAGCAGATTCTGGCAAATGTAGTAGGTCATCTGGGTATTTCATGCATACGAAGAATTTGCATACTATCGCAGCATACACTTACATGCTGCAGAAATAGTAAAGTAGTACTTGTTGGTAGCAGCATTTGAACACAGCCAGTCACTTGCTTCATTCCGGAATGAATCAGCCGTTCAAACGAATTAATAGAATAAATGATTCAGTGAAAAAAATCAGTGACATACCGCTACCTGCTGGTGGTTTCAGTTTAATTTTTTAGCGTATCATTTCAGTTAATTCATTTACTATTTCTGTATTCAAAATTTTATATTTAAACCATTAATCTCCACATGAATCTATGAATTTAATTGCACTCATGCCACCTCTGAGCCTTTTGTGTTCTTCTGTGCCACCTCTGTAGTACAAATTATTTTTTTATTAATACTAATTTCATATGATTGGTAACTTATTTGTCTTATTCTGCTTCTTATTATATTGTTTTAAATAGAAAATTTAAAAAGCTTATAACCATAAATTTTTGAATTTGACAAAGGTGAAAAGGTAAAAGGAAAATAAGTCACTTTAAGGAGTCAAATGTCACCTCGTATTAGGAAGGCTAATCTTTGATCAGAATTTTTGATTATTGATCAGAAGGTGCTCCTAATTTTTTTACATTTAGGAGGACAAGCGCTCCTAAAAAATAAAAGTAATCATAGAGCCCTAACAGTATATTAGATCCGTGCATGAGGTCTTAAAGAGACAGCAGCCTAAATAAACCTGCTGCTGTCTTTCATTATACAGTGAAGACTATCCAGTGTTATTTTACAGTTGAATAGATTATAGTTAGAAATAGTTTATAGTTAATTTAAGTACAAATTAAGTATAATTTAATTTCTGTCTTGTTATTGTTTTTGTTTGTGCTATTTATTGTCATTAATTTAATGTTATTTTATTATTTACTATTGTCTTTTTTAGTTAAAATCAATTCTGGGTGCATGTGGTTCTTGGGTGGGGAGGGGGCATGGTCCATGGGAAATAGTCCTGCCACCAAAGCTGGAAAAATCCTAGTGGAAACACTGCATACATTTAATAAAATTACAAAAAATGCATTTACAAAGTTAAAAAGAAAATGTACATCTATAAATCAGTTTGAGTCAAATGTCACCTCGTATTAAGGGTTTTTGCCCGGGGGGTTATTTAGTTTAATTTGTCACCTTTTTCACCTAGCGGAAGGTTTGCACCCCTGGTTAGCACACCTCCCCAGCAGTGGGAATGTTGCTTAGTCCGCACAGAACTCTTATTTGACATCGTTCTTAGTTGCAAGTCTACTGTGTATGCGTGAGAGAGTCTGTTCTTCTGTTGTCTTTGACAGCTTTTAGGAGCGTTATTGCCAATGCTTACCTCTGCTTACGCGTCACCACCGCATCAGCACCGAAAACATGGGGAATTTTTAGACAAATATAATCGCACATCCTATTCGGTATTCTATGAATAAATCAACTAATCGAATATTCGAAAATCGTGACCCATCCCTAATACGGACATAATAAATTAATATCTGGTCCTTGGCAGGTCTTAAAATTTAGAAAAATAAAACCTCAGATGAACAACATCACATGATATATAATTCTGTATCATTATTTATTTAACAAAAATAAAGCCAAGATGGAAAAGCCATGTGTGACAAAGTTAGGACACCCTATGATTCAGTTGCTTGTAGATCCACTTTTAGCAGAAATTACTTGAAGTAATCATTTCTGTATAACTTTATCAGTCTCTTACATCTTTCTGGAAGAATTCCGGCCCACTCTTCTTTACAACATTGCTCCAGTTTATTGAGGTTTGTGGGCATTTATGCACAGCTCTCGCCAAAGCATTTCTGTCAGGATGAGGTCTGGCCTTTGACTGGGCTATTTCAGAACCTTGGCTCTTTTCTTTTCAGCCGTTCTGTTGTAAATTTGCTGGTGTGTTGGGTCTTTGTCCTGTTGCATGACCCAATATTGGCTAAGCTTTAGCTGTTGGACGGATGTCCTCACATTTGACTCTAGAATACTTTGGTATACAGAAGAGTTCACGGTGGATTCAATGACTGTGAGGTGCCCAGGTCCTGTGGCTACAAAACATACCAAAAGTCACACATGCTGGTGGAGGGCTGATGATTTTGGTCTTGAGGCGTTTGTGCTTATGCTCTTTAGGTTTTCACCAAATGTGGTGCTGTGCGTTATGGCCAAAGCTCTCCACTTCTCGTCTCGTCTGTTCAAAAGACATTGTTCTAGAAGTCTTATGGTTTGTTCAGATGCAACTTTGCAAACCTAAATCGTGCTGCCATGTTTTTTTTTTTTAGATGGAAGAAGCTTACCTCTGGCAAGCCTTCCAAACATGCCATACTTGTCCCATTGTACTGTCATGAACTTAACCATTTAACATGTTAACTGAGGCCTGTAAAGTCTGTGGTGAATTTCTTGGGTTGTCTGCCATTTTTCTGAGCATTACACGGTTTGATCTTGGGGTGAATTTGCTGGGACGTCCACTCCTGGGAGGATTGGTGTCTGTTTTGAATGTCTTCCACTCATGAATAAACTTCCTCACTGTAGAATGATGGACTTAAAATTGTTTGGAAATGGCAATTTTAATCTTCCTAGATTGATGGCAGGAGCAATTGCTTCTCTAAGATCATTGCTAATGTCTTACCTCCTTGGCATTGTGTTAACACACACCAGAAGGCTCCAGACAAGCAAACTGCCGACTCTTCTACTTTTATAGAGGTGCTCACACTTGCTGATGATCAGTTAATCAAAGACATTTGATTAGCAGTCCCTGACTGCTACTTTACCCTCTTAAAGTGGCCCTATTATGGGTTATGAAAGATTGATATTTTGGTTTTGGGAGTCCCCAACAACAGGTTGACATGCATGCAAGGTCAAAAAACACTTTCATTTTCTTATATGCGTTGATTTTTACCTTATTTGCTCAGCGACTCCCAAGCGTTTCACTCAGCGATTCATTTTTCCAAACCCCTCTTTGCGTGATGCTAATCTGCGATGATTGGTCCTATTGGTCGATTTCATTTAAAGCAGTGCAGTCGGTGCAGTGTTGCTTTGTGTACAGCGTTACTGGGGAAACAGCTATTTTTAACGCTTCAAAAGCTGCGCCAGTGGCAACAAGTGGGCGGGCAATATGCTAATGTTTCATGTTGACGTCAAAATGAAACAGCTTAAGATTCGTTTTAAATACGACTTGTTTCAATGATTCAGAGTCGACTCTTTCTTTTGAGAGACAATAACTTTATACACGGTGCACTTTCAGATTTAACTTTGCAGGATGTTTTCATTCACTTAGAGCTGTTACACACTGCATGAAAAGTAATTTTCAAAAATCCATAATAGGGGCACTTTAATTCCTATGTTATCAGTAAGGGTGTACTAACATTGTCACACATTGCTTTTCCATTTTGGCTTTATTTTTTGTTAAATAATTAATGACATGGTGCAATATATGTTGTTGTTGTTGTTGTTGTTGTTAATCTGAGGTTTTATTTTCCAAATTGTAAGACCTGCCAAGGACAAGATAATGTTTTATGTCCTGATACAGAAAACCATAGAATTCAATAGGGTGTCCTAACTTTTTCACACAACTGTAAGTAACAGTACAATTGTAGCAATAAAAATGCTTATTTTATTGGTTACAATGCAAAGCAGGTAATGTAAAATAAAACCTTTGATATTTTGCACGTTATGATCATACCTTTTGCTTAATCTATCCTGTTCTACATCATGATAATTTGATAATATTTCAGGTACTTCAAGCATATAGCATTCAAGCATAATTGCATGATATTTTCTATAAAAATTCTATACAGGTTAATGGCATTTTCTATACAGGTAAATGGCATATCTCACAACAGTACAATAAAATACAATATAGACACAGGTGCAGTCATTGGGTCCAAGCACCAATGGCCCAAGTGGATGATTAGAGATCCAACTGAAATGTCTAATTATGTGGTTTTTACAGCAAAGTCCATCTTCAGTCTTCACTGATAGTTAGGGTTTTATGAAGTGGATTTCAGCAACACACTGGTTTCAAAAGGGTCAATTGACTTCCAAAAGAAATCACTCCCTCTTAAGCCTGAGACACACTGCACGATTTTAGCAATCCTATAAGATCACTGCATGTCACACTGTGCGACATGGATCTAACAAACTTGGCTACGACATGAATGCAGACTGTACGATGATGACGCCTATTGACTCGTACGATACGACGCGCGTTACTATAGAAGAATAAATGTCATCAGTATGCGCTAGTGGTAAACAAAAAGAGCATGATGAATCACACTTTAGCAGTTGTAGTTTTTATGCGTGCTGAAAAGAAGTGGAAGCAGCGATAGAGGAAGGCATAAGAGCTTGAATAAGAGCTTGAGGTAAGCAGTTTTATGTTTTAGCGCCATGTCGCGTTGATTTCATTTCGCATTTTTATTTGTTAGTCAGTAAACGTGGATCGTACCAACAAACACATTGTGCAATGATCATGCTGTATCGTAGGCTATCTTTGGTCTCAAGACCGTGACAACAGCTGTCTTTGAACCTGTCTCACTGTACGACACAGAAGCACCGATTAGGAGCCGCGATCACAGAAATCACCACGATAGTTTCACGATGCCAGTCTTTAATCTGGGACAGCCAAAAATCTTGCAGTGTTTCGGGCTTTACTGTTAGGCTGAAAGTCAGAAATACCCTCTGTAATTTTTTTTTTTGCATGTGGACTCACAATATAAATTTAAATTTGCATGTCATAAAATAGGATGTCACAGATCAACAAGCACATGTTAATAGGTATGCTATGCTTGCATGTTATTTAAGCCTGCAAAAAGGATTTTAAACAGTATATTTGTACAAATTATAATGTAGTAATACTCTGATGTAAAAATACTACAGAGAACAAATTGTCATATTACTGAAGACATGTTCATAGTTCAGTAACAATTCAGAAAAAAAGAATTTTAACTATCACACACAGTTGCAGAGTTATTAGCTAAAATGTAGTTACTTTTTATAGTGCCAATTTCCATAAAATCTGTACACACATTTGTTTTATCATGATGTAAGAATGTCTATTTTTTTTGTAACACTAGGCCATTCAGATTTGATTTTATTAACCACTGAATTTTGATTGGCTGCTGCCGACTATATATATAAAATATATGGTGGAAAAGTACAAAAAAAGTGTTATTTTTTTTATATTTTTATTTTTGAAAAAATTCAAAATGGCAGAAAATTCACGTATTGTAGGGTCTGAAACAAGGATTAATAGGAAAAATGTATTTTATTCTAGCACTTATAGTTCCAAAGTTGTTATCCCTTATTATAGCACCACCTATGGTTGGACAGATGTGTGTCTGTGCCTGAGTAGTGGTGCACGTTTGGTACTGTGTTTGGGGTCTCAATGATTTATGATCTCTTGACACCAACAATATTTTTAGGACAGAATAATAAGGATGAAGAAAATCAGTCCCTGAAATGTGCTATTTGCAATAAAAAAAAAAAAATGCAGTGTTAATGTAAAATGATTTTATATATCTACACAGTATTCCCAAGAAGAGTGCTGAGGAACCATTTGATAGACACATTTCATTTCGAAACGACACACTATCTCCAGATATCAGGTACTCCAGATGTTTCTTTTTTTTTTTTCTAGTTTACATTTACAGTTTTTATTGATATGAATTAAGTTAAACATTTTCCACATCAATTCCACACCATTTCCCACAGCACACTTTCAGCCACTCTGCTGACAGAGGATCACTACAAGTGCCCAGTTTGCACAGATGTCTTTAAGGATCCAGTTTCCATCCCCTGTGGACACAGTTACTGCAAACACTGCATTGAGAGATACTGGAGCAAACCAACTCATGTTGGAGCTTATGCCTGTCCTCAGTGCAGAAAAAGGTTCAGAGGTCGTCCTTTGTTAAATGTAAATGTAGCTTTGGCTAAAGTGATTGAGGAACTCCAGAAGGCAGGGTTTAGTCCTGCTCTTCCTGCTCACTGCTACGCTGGACCTGAAGATGTGCCCTGTGATATCTGCACTGAGATGAAGCTCAAAGCTGTTAAAACCTGTTTAACCTGTGCTGCATCTTACTGTGAGACCCACATCAGACAACATTACACTGTACCAGTATTGCAGAGACACAACCTGGTGGAGGTGATTGGACACTTCAGTCATTATTTTGCCTGCATAATACTCCACATTAAGTTTTTATTTATTTATTTATTTAATTTTTTTCAAATAGCATAACTCGATATATAAGGTATATAGCATTGATGTTTTAATTTCCTTTTATTTTGTTTCTATTTTAAGTGTTCTATAAAAATAGTATGTTTAATAGAATTTTAGTATCTACTTAAATTAATTTTACACTTAGCATTTAGTGATTTGCTCAAAGTGCACCACTTGACATGAATGCTGTTTATTTGTTGTTTTTATTTATGTTGATGTATTTTGTTTAGCCTTGCAATTTACCACATCACATCGAGACCACCAGAATGTTCCGAGCAGAGAAAGAATTGCAAGAAGAGACGAAAGGGTTGACGGCAAAGCTAACTAAACTGGAAGCGGTAACTATACAGAAATTAAATGTTTACAACATGAGATTATGTTGTGAAAATGTTGTGAAATGTAAATGTTGTGAAAATGTAAAAAAATCTGTGTGATTTAGAAGAATTTATCTGTTTTCTTTTCCAGACTCTGAGAGACAAAGAAGCACAGGCCAAACGTTTATGTAAAGGATTTGAAGTTCACTGTAATGGTGAGTGAATATTGTGCATCTAGTTAGGTACAGTCAAGACCCTATTTTTGCAATTTACGTGATTGTGCAGATCAACTTGTGTAATTTTATATTGCATTGTATATTTACAGTATTTCTTTGTGTGTACATGTGTTTCTCACAGATTTTCCCTCAGATGTAATTGAAATGGCTGCTCTTGGTCGCTCTTTGAGCCTTGGAACACTGTATGACAGTAACAGTGATTCTTTTATACAAGGTTAGATCTTTGGTTAAAGTATACAACTAGAAACATAATGCTTTCATTGCACAATTTCTCCCACTGACAGTTACGACATTTTCAAAGCACTGGAAAACTAAGAATGCAGTTTCCCAATGCTTTGTCTTTATGTCCTTCAGGACAAATTCATAAAGAACTCCAAAATTATTCAGAAAACTCTTTGTTGTTCATTATATATCCAACATTGTTTTTTTTTGTTTTTTTTCCTCTAGATACTTTTCTGTGGAATGAAAGCACTATTGCATCAATGAAAGTGTCTCTGCCTCGGCCTCAAACAGAGGTCAAGGTTCTGGAAGGTGACACCCTACAGGAGAGATTCAGAGCCCTTGAAACATCTCCTGTGTTAAGAGCAAGAACTTTGCATGGACTGTTAGAAGTAAGTGGAGCTGCAGCCATTTTGAACCACCCAGTTCAATCTCAACACCAGGACAGAGTTATACTACATTATCGAACC
>JAFVLL020006195.1:0-31879 GCA_021397915.2 Tor tambroides | reverse complement strand
GATGCCTCTCAACAGAGATATGAGGACTCACGAGCTGCTCAGGTGACGCTTAACACTAGATGATCCTGAAATGAATTAACAAAAATATATGAAATCAATGAGAGTCACTCAAATGTTTGCTGTGTTTCAGAGCACACAAACAAACATTAGATTGAATATTAACATATACATATCTGCTTTGTATATTACCCTCTAAATGTACTGTATCACATGGTAACCTTGCAAGCAAATATTAACAAGGTTGTTAAATGTTCTTAAATATTAAATATTAATGACATCAAATATATTTATAAAATTAAAATAAATATTAAACATTTATATTTTTGTAATTTATACCGTTTAAAAGTTTGGAGTTGGTAAGATTTAAATATTTTTGAAAGAAGTCTCTTAAGCTCAGCAAGTCTACATTTATTTGATCAAAATTACAGTAAAAAGTAATAATGTGAAGTATTATTAAATATTTAAATTAACTGTTTTCTATTATAATATTTTTAAAAGCTAAATTTTCAGCAGCCATTTCTCCAGTCATCTAATATACGGATTTGACGATTAAGAAAAAAATTCTTATTATAATCAATGTTAAAAACAGTTGTGCTGCTTTTTATATTTTTGTGGAAACTGTGACTTTTTTTCAAGATTCTTTGATAAATGTAAAGTTCCCAAAAACAGCAAAAAATAAATAAATAAATAAATAAAAATGAATAAATAATAATAATAATAATAATACAAATTTATACCAATTATACAATTTTATATATTTTTTTAAAAAATATTTTAAATTTAATTTCATTCTTATATTCTGATTTCACTTTAATTTTAGCTTTACTAATTTTGTTGTGTTCTTTTTTTTTTTACATATGTCTATATAGTTTTTTTAATTTTTATTTATTAGTTTTAGTATATATATATATATATATATGAAAATACATACGTATACATATCAGTAATATATACTTAAGTAACATGTTATATATACTCAGTTAACCTTTTTATTTTCTCAAAACACCTGTAATCAACATTCACAAACTAAAATCTTGAAAATAAATAAAAAATAAATAAAAATAAATAAATAAATATCTCTGTTTCAATCCACATTCTTTAAAGCATCATATTATCCATGTGGTGTTTAAGATGACTGACCTCACAAAAGAGCAGATTGCTGGCTTGTAGGATGCTTGCTGATGTGCTAATTATGAAAATGATTTTCTAAAGCGTTTCACAGTCAGGTCTGCCCATCTTAGCCATATTTTCAAGGTGAACCGGCCAGTCAGTGGGCATTTTGGAGGAGCAACGAGCCCCTGCGTGTGTTGCGCTATACACCCACCAATCAGCACCAAACATGCGGCAGCTCACCCATAATATTCCTCTCTCTTTGACTATATGCTAGAGGTTAACATGTCCTCTTATGTTCTCGGATGAGAGGAGGACAGAGACGGAGGAATGGAGGGGCGGAGGCAAGAAAGAGCAAAAGAGACGATGAAATGGAGTGTGAAAGAGACAGTTGCCCCGAAATCTTGACCCAAGTACAAATGTGTCTCCACAGAAAGGATCTGAAAACAAAACAGCGATTTTAGCAGTGTTTTCACACCGGGCCATCCTGAAAGGCTTTTAGCATGTGTGCATGCAGGCTGTGTATGGAAATGAAACAGGAAAAATGTGTGAATCTATCCTCTTATGAACAGAAACCATCTTTCGAAAGGGCCTCTGGTGCCTTTAATGGAAGCATAATGCTTCATAATGCTGCTAATATAATACAGTATCGCATTCTGATCTTTATATGGGCCATTCATGTTATGCAGTACTTTCTGAACTAATTAAAAATGAATATGCTTGTTCTAAATTAAGGAAGCATTTCAGTTTTATACATGCACAGAAAGAAAATCAACCAGATTTTTTTTGTCAACCAGTTTTCATTGCTCTGTGACTGAGAACCAGTTTACATGATTATTTTGATGTCTTTAGTATCTTTTGAAATGTCCACAATCGTACTGATTTCTGTAATTTTATCGAACAGGATGAGAGAAACAAACCAACTAATAACAAAACATTGCATAATTAATCAACTCTGGGCTGTTTTTTTTTTTAATCCACAATTGTGCCTCTTTCTGGAGGATGATATCAATGGTGAAACGTTAGTGAATTACAATTAAGAGAGTATTTTAAATAATCATTTTGTTCAGAGAAAATTAAGAATATTTCTTAATAAATTGATGGTTGTTTTTGTCAGAAGTGTAGCGCACACAGCTAAAAATAAACATCCAATCAAACTGATAAAGTAAAATGATAGAAAAATTCACTCAAAGCTCACTTAATCATCTTCAAACATTATTATTTGTAATATTTTACCCAAAATACAAAGGTATACAGGACTTTTAAAAGTTAGGGGTTAGTATGCTCTTTATTAATATTTTTATTCAGAAAGGACACATTAAAATGATCAAAAGTGATGAAGACATTTATATTGATTTCTATTTAAAATCAAGTTTGTTCTTTTACTTTTTTCATTCATCAAGATTTTCCACAAAAATATTAAACAGCTGTTTTCAACATTGATAATAAAGAAATGTTAATTGAGCAGCAAATTAGAAAATTACAATGATTTCTAAAAGATCATGTGACACTGAAGACTGAATTAATGCTAAAAATTCAGCTATGCATCACATGAATAAATATAATATTAAAATACAAAACAGATATTTTAAATGATAATTTCACAATATTACTCTTTTTACTGCATTTTTGATTAAATGAATGCAGTCTGGTGAGCATTTTGAACTTTTGAATGGCAGTGTATATTATTGGGACATAACTGCACAACAGGAAGGCTCCATTTCAAGATGGATTTTAAGAAAGAATGTAGGAAAACTTTGGTATATGAGCAATTTTAAGGGCTGTTCACACTGTAAGCAACAACAATGCACATTTTCAATGAGAGATGAAACCAAGAGAAGTGCAGCTGTTCTATTATAATCTATTATATTAAAGGCTCTGAATCTACATTAAGACACTGAGTGTGCAACCTGTCTATTTCATCAAGATGATCTGCCTTTTCTTGTCATTTGTTGAGGAGAAAGAGATGACATCCAAATATACTCGCAATGACATTAAAATTCACGCCTGTCACATCAAAGCAAGAATCTCTCTATTATTATACGAATATACACGGTGAGAGTTAAATTGCGATGCTTGCAACTGCATGTTGCAAAAATTCCCATTGCAGGTGATTATTAAGTCTCGAGGGTCTCACAGCTTCTTCTGATCTCCGGAATCTCTTATTCTGGATTTAGGGAAACTTGGGCAGTGATTTTAAATATGAAATCCCATAATCTCAGATAATCCAAAGAGATCAGAGCAAAAGGAAGTAAGCTTAATGCTGTATAACGACTATTGATCCTTGTAAAGTTCTACACAACAACATAAAACATGTATTACGCAAATGGACTAAACGTTACGCAAAACCATCAGCGTTTGAAACCGAACGGACAATATGCTGTAGGAGTCAAATCTTCATGGTAATGTACTGTACAGCTGGTCTAACATGCCAAAGATGATAGCGTTGGATATTTTCTTGCTAAAACAGATTAACCTTGATCCTGGACATTTTGAGATTATCTGCTCTGCAACCGACACATACGGTGCATCGGCGCATCTCATCTGTCCTTATATTAACTTTGAAATCTGACCAGCGGATAAAGCCATAAGACTCGTCACAGGTTGTGCCGACCAGAGTTCATCTTGTCATATGGGACAGGGTTTTGTAAGCTCCCCTCTTTGAACTCTGGAGGAGTTTCCCCAAACACACTTCCATCCCTCCACCATCCACTTTAGCACTCTTCAAAACTTACCGACAGTGACATGTTTTCCTGTCCTCCCTCCCATTCCTTCATTACACTCGTCCCCCAGTGTCTCTCTTTCACTCGTGTTCGGCTTTCTATTCTGAAGTCAGCGATAAACCAACTGAAGCATGGCTTGCTAAAACACCTAGCGCTGAATCTGAATCGCCTTCTGCACCCAGACCCCTCAGGCGGCCCCCGGGCCACTGCACGACTCCCACTATGAGGTCCGACTCAAATAATCCCAAGGATTTGTTTGACCGTGATGGAAGAATCTGAAACCTGTGACTATTTCCTTGGTCTTACTTAAGGCTGGAAAACACCATATGACTTTTGAAATGTGACACACTAGGAATCACGCACTTGCAGACTTGTTTATTCCTCCTGCTTTTAGTGTCTTTTTTAATTAAGTCAAGCCTCACTATTACTATTGCCCATAGCAATGCTGCATTATACAATATACACTACTGTTCACAAGTTTGGGGTCAGGGTTTTTTTTTAATTTATTTTTTTAAGAAATTAACACTTTTTTATTCAGATAGGATGCATTCAATTGATTAAAAATGACAATTACATTTAAAATATTATAATGTAAATGATTTCCATTTCAAGATCAATATCAGTTTGCTTCCATCACAACTAATAAAAAATATGATTGGTATGCACTCAAATCGATGATTATGCCAATCATATGTGCTTAAATCAATAATTAATTACATTCATATGCACTTAAGTCGATGATTATGCCGTTCATATGCACTCAGATCAATGCTTATGCCAATCATATGCACTCAAAACAATGATTATGTCATTCAAATGCATTCAAATCAATGATTATGCCATTCATATGCGCTCAAATCACTGATTATGCTGTTCAAATGCGTTCAAATCAATGATTACGCCATTCAAATGAATTCAAATCGATGATTATGCCATTCATGTGTTCAAATCACTGATTATGCTGTTCACATGCACTGAAATCAATGATTACGCCATTCAAATGAATTCAAATCGATGATTATGCCATTCATGTGTTCAAATCAATGATTATGCAGTTCACATGCACTGAAATCAATGATTATGCAGTTCACATGCACTGAAATCAATGATTAAGCAGTTCACATGCACTGAAATCAATGATTATGCAGTTCACATGCACTGAAATCAGTGATTATGCAATTCACATGCACTGAAATCAATGATTATGCAGTTCACATGCACTGAAATCAGTGATTATGCCATTAATATGCGCTCAAATCAATGATTATACCGTTCATGTGCATTGAAATCAATGATTATGCATTCATATGCACTGAAATCTATGATTATGTCATTCATGTGTTCAAACTGATGATTATGCCATTCATATGCACTCAAATCAATGATTATGCTATTAAAATGCATTCAAATCAATGACTATGCCATTCATATGCGCTCAAATCAATGCTTATGCTATTAAAATGCATTCAAAACAATGACTATGCCATTCATATGCGCTCAAATCAATGATTATGCAGTTCATATGCACTGAAATCAATAATTATGCCGTTAATTACGCACTCAGATCAATGATTACACCGTTCATATGCACTGAAATCTATGCTTGTCATTCATGTGTTCAAATTGATGATTATGCCATTCATATGCACTGAAAACAATGATTAGACCACTCATATGCGCTCAAACCAATGACTATGCCATTCATAATCGCTGAAAATGATGATTATGCCATTTATGTGCTCAAATCAATGATTATGCCATTCCTATGCACTCAAATCAATAATTAAAGTGCTCATATGTGCTCAAAACAGTGACTACAGTGTTAATAAGCACTCAAATTGTAAATTCAATCACTGACATGATAGAATTATTATTATTATTGCTATTATTTAAAAAAAAAAACAGACTGATTTCTGCCAGGCAGATGATAAAACATCTAAAACATCAAAAACATCTAAAACATCTGTGTAAAACATCAAAAAATACCATAAATTTATATCAAAGGAGGGATCCAAGCTAAGCATCCACCTAGCAATGGCTTAGCTACTGTATCGCAAACACCAACAAAACAATGGCATTATTTAGTTTTGCACAGGAAACATTCTTTTCAGAATATGTAAATATCTAGCTTATTGGAGCCATTATTTATTAATAGGGACCATATAGAGAGGATAAGAAATGACTGGGGAGAGAAATGGGGAATCGGATCAGGGCACGATGCGCATTTCTCATGAGCGCCACAGCTCAATATACCTGAAACACATTTACAACAGCTCTGATATTCTTTGCTGTATAATATGTGACCCTGGACCACAAAACCAGTCTTAAGTCGCTGGGGTTTATTTTTAGCAATAGCCAAAAATACACTGGATGGGTCAAAATTATTGATTTTTGTTTTATGTCAAAAATCATTAGTATATTAAGTAAAGATCATGTTCCATGAAGATTTTTGTAAATTTTATACTGTAAATATATCAAAATAGAATTTTTGATTAATGTGTATGCATTTACAAGAACTTAACTTGGACCTTTGGTGATTTCTCCAGTATTTAGATTTTTTTGCACCCTCAGATTCCAGATTTTCAAATAGTTGTATCTCGGCCAAATATTATCCTATCCTAACAAATCATACATCAATGGAAAGCTTATTTATTCAGCTTTCAGATGATGTATAAATCTCAATTTTGAAAAATTGACCCTTATGACTGGTTTTGTGGTCCAGGGTCACATATAATTTTATATTTTCAGATATCTCTCATGAATTGCATCCTTGTTAATTAAAACACGAAAATGATACCTTTTTCCATTCAATGTACACACCTCAAATTTAATCAACATGTTTAAAGATTACAAAACACTAAACTGCTCCCATCTAATTCGCATGTTAATGAACAACAAAGAGGGTGCCGTTAATTCTGCATATGTGAGGCTCCCTGACCGACCCTGTTAATTAAACAGAACTTTAGTGAATTAATTAACTGATTTATTGAAAAGTGGGTTATTCATTCAGTGATGAGATAGATTTAACTCTCAATTGACTGTGAAAAAATCCATAAAATAAGCCATTTGCATGTATCACTAACTTCTGAGTTAGAGCTGAATTAGAAAATCATCCATTCATGACCTCGTTTTTGACATTTCGCATTTGATGGAGTCGTATAATTATCAGTACTTTATGCATTAATATTAAGTAGATAATTTATGGTCCATTTCATCTCTCAGTCAAACACGGCTTTTGGGTTCTGTATGGTTTCTTGGGCTCAAAAACCAAGTGTGCTTGCTAATAATTACTGCTGTTTAAGTCAAGCGTTATTATTACTATTGCTCGTAGTTAGGGATTTGAACAAACCCCTGAAACTAAGCAACTCAAACACCATTTGAGCAACAGACATAAATGATAATGTAATAATGCAGCTTTTAAATCTAAGTGATCAGATTTACTTTTTTTTTCTTATAGAGGATCCTGTAGATAGGGACCACAGCGTTATATAGTTTACTAGTTAGATTTGGGAAGTGAAAACTCCATTCATTTTCTCCATAGGGAAGTTGATTTTTAACCACAACTTATTTATAATAACTTATCAAAGGTATATGCTTTCTGAAGCCATCAACATTCAATCTTTGTTTTTAAAATACATGTTTGACAGCTGAATTCATGGTGAAAAACTACATTATACCAATCAGAGTATTGCGGTGTCTCATTAAGCTGTGAAAATACTTGCATATATATGCATATTTTGCAATAAACTTACAATATATTGTTTCTATAGATATAATCAACAACTTCAAAACAAAGAGTTCTATATTTTTCTGTTGTTTTTAATTCGATAATGTCATTTGCAATGCTTCGTGGTTCTGCTTTGGTGCAATGCTTCAATATTCTACCCTTTTCTTTATGTCCAATTTTCAAAACCTTTTTTTTCCAAATAAAAGTTTCAAATGTTTGTAATGAGTTGGGTTCATGGGTTCATGGCTTATAAGTGCTTTAACAAATACTTTTTATAGTTCTTATGGGGAAAAATGAATGAAAAAAATACTTAAGGAACCTACACCGCTAAAAAAGTGGGCACTTTTTCCACTCTATAGAGCATGCAACCACCCAAAACACCCTAGCAGCTGCTTACTTAATTGTATGTGCGTAATTGCGCATAATTGTATATAATTTATCATATAATCCTTTGCAAATGACAGCCTAGGAGTTATATAAAAACCTCTCAAAAAAGTCTTCTTGTGCTGGAAGGTTTTCAACAAAGAACTGCTGTAACGAAAGACACAGAAGTCTACAGAACAATGAATGTGGTGAAAAGGAAGTAGAAATAAACCTGAATGATGAAAGGTGTCGAAACGGTCTCGGATCAGTGTCTCAATATCAACCGCAGAGCTGTCACGTCTTACTTTATACTAGAAGATGCCACCAACAGTGCCAGCTTCCTCTTTCATGTCTATAGAGATGTGGAACACCGCAAGCCGCTGACATGCTGAAAACATGGGAAATGAGAATTTATTCAGGTAGAAGCATCAAAGCAGAATATAAGTTTTATTATTCCCTATTCATTTCATCCAGGAAGAAAAGAAAGGGGGGAGAAAGAGAGGCAGAATTCCCACAAGGATGACTAACGAAGACTGCAACGAAGGAAGCACCTGATGAAAAGGTTACGGCGGGTTCGTGATGGTGCGAGATGGGCAGGAAGTCCCGTTTAATCGTAGAGGAACGCTCAGTGGGTGAATGGAGGTACAGTGGGAGTCTTTGATCAGGAAGCTCAGGTGATTATGAATAAAACAAAGATGTACTTCAGCTGTGCACAGCGGACACGAATCAAAAAGATTCTGTGGTTTCTGGAGATTATACATCGTCCTGCATTTGCCACAGACTGATCGGTGGTAGCGTCTCGTAAAGGCTCACGCGGTGAATGATGGCGGTGTGTTTATTCTGCATGCCGACTTTGATGTGGACGTTATGTTAAATGGCCTAATTCGACGAGGCAAAGTCCCTGACAGGCGTGGACTTCCTGTGGGAGAAACAACAGGTTTGATTAGCGTGAGATGGAATAGAGCAGATGTTTAGGATATATAGCACAAACAGACCTGATCGTGAGCAATTATCAACCCCCGGCAGAGCGGGAGTGAATTTAGCTATGGGGTGTGATGTATTATTAAAGAAAAACACGACAGAAATGCCTGGAGTCAGCCATGGGGGGTAATGGTGAAATGTAGAGTGGTGTGTGCCGAGGAACATGATTTCGTCATAGCTTTAATAAAGTACAGAAAGGCATTAATATGGTATAACCATGATTTACTGTAACTATATTTTTAGATTTTCTGAGAAAATGTGAATGGTGCAGTTGGCACCTCTATGTAGTGGTCTCTTAATATGGCAGTTTTTTCCTTCAATTTAAGTCTGTCATGTTTTTAGGATTTTACCATGTTTAAGGGGATGTATTTGTTAATTTAGGTTCTCTGCTTCAAACTGTGCCTAAACAACATAGCTTAAGCATGGGGGGGGGGGGGATTAGAACTGCCTCTCTTTGAATGTAAGGAAGTCCCTTTGAATGTCTGAAAGTGTGAATTTAAATTGAAGTGGCCACACCTCACAGAAGTTCAATAGGATTTTGAATTGGACCGACAGGAAATAGAATTTACTGAATTACATGTATACACTACCAAACAAAGTTTGGAATATATCACCTTTGCCATTACAGAAATACAGAAATATATTTTTCCATATATGCAAATATATTCAAAAGGAAAACAGTATTTCTGAATTGTAATAAAAAATAAAATAAAATAAAATAATACTTATTCCAAATGTATGAATGGTATTATTCCGTTCAAAAGTATTTTGAGAAATGTAGTGTTCTTCTTTCATTCTGGTCCACAAAATGCAAATACAAAATAAATATAAATAAATAAATAATAAATTAAAAAAATAAATAAATAAATTAGGGAAGCACGATATTATCGGACTGATATCGGAATCGACCGATAATGGCTTTAAATGTAAATATCGGCACTGGCCCGATATGAAAAATTATGCCGATGTGTCTTGCCGATAAGAGCAATAAGTTAACTCAAACGTGCTCATGGTCTGCTAGCAATTAGATCACGTCAGCAGTGTGACTCATTCTTGAAGCAAAGTTTTGGCTGAATGATGATTAGATTCACTGTTTTGGATTGCTGCATTTAAACTGAGAATGCACATACAGAATGACACATTTGGTGTATGATAGAGAAAACAGTAACAGCACGTGCAGTGGCAGCCTCCCCCGGGTCCCAATGCCCGTTCGGTAAGGAGTTTTAATTCCGTAGGGGGCGCTGTTGGCCTACTTCTAATTAAATTAAAAGTAAAATAGCCTACACAAATAATACTTAGACTGTGTTTCTGATTAAATAAAGCAGTAACTGATGTCATAAAATAATGAGTATGTTTTGATTTAAAGGTCAGAAGCTATAGCTTACATGGAAAAAACACAAACATGACACTTGTAAATTAAATAATTTTATATATACTGATTGATTCATTTATGTGTCGTGTTTTATTTTTTAAACAAATCATAAGCTCTAAAAGATTTTCAGAATTTTTACAACTCTTTTGCTTTAGACCATCTACAAATGTTAAATCTTAAAATAAAATGTTAGGGTTAACACTGCATCTTTCTGGGGGGAAAATGCAGCGATTGATATAGTTTATTTATAGTTATTTTCAAAGCTTCAATGTGCTGTCAAAAAACCTTCATTATTGTTTATTTAATTCTAACAAATAAATTCTTGTTAAAAACTAACCAAAATTACAAATAATTTGCTTATAATTTCTGCACAGGAGAGACTTGGTGTTGTTTCCAAACAAAAGGAAATATATTGGTATTGGTATCGGCCAAAATGAGTTGGAAAAATATCGGCATATCGGATATCGGCAAAATCCAATATCGTGCATCCCTAAAATAAATAAATAAATAAAATTAATAAACAATATTAATAAAATAAAATAAAATAAAATAAAATAATAATACTAATTAAAATATAAAAATAAATAGAATAAAAAATAAAATAAAATATAAAATAAATAAACATGTACATACATAAACCATATAAAATTGGGGGGGGGGGGGGGTGCTAAAAAACCACTGTTAAAACTCTATGGTAAAAATGTTACTAAAGGGTAATTTCCATTACTATACAGTAAAAAAATAAATCTAGCATTACATTTTATGTAATTTTACAGTAAAATTTACATTTACATTTAGTTATTTAGCAGATGCTTTTATCCAAAGCGACTTACAAATTAGGACAATGGAAGCAATCAAAATCAACAAAAGAGCAATGATATGCAAGTGCTATAACAAGTCTCAGTTAGATTAACTCAGTATACGTAGCAAGGGATTTTTTAAATTATATAATAAATAAAAAGATAAAAACAGATATAATAGAAAAAGAAGAGCAAGCTAGTGTTAGAGGCCTTTTTTGGTTTTTTGTTAATTGTATAATAAATAAAAAGAAAACAAATAGAATACAAAAAGATTAGAAAAGCTAGTGTTAGTGTTTTTTTTTCATATAAAGAATAGAATTAGAATAGAGAGTGCTAGAGTTAGAGGGTCAAATAAAGATGGAAGAGATGTGTTTTTAGCCGTTTCTTGAAGATGGCTAAGGACTGATTGAGTTGGGCAGGTCATTCCATCAGGAAGGAACATTTAATTTAAAAGTCTATGAAAGTGATTTTGTGTCTCATTGGGATGGCACAACAAATCGACATTCACTTGCAGAACGTAAAGTTCTACAGGGCACATAAGTCTGAAGTAATGAATTTAGGTAAAGGGGTGCAGAGCCAGTGGTGGTTTTGTAGGCAAACATTAATGCTTTGAATTTTATGCGAGCAGCTATTGGTAGCCAGTGCAAATTGATAAACAGAGGTGTGACGTGCATTCTTTTTGGCTCATTAAAAATTAATCTTGCTGCCACATTCTGGATTAATTGTAAAGGTTTGATAGAACTGGCTGGAAGACCTGCCAAAAGAGCATTGCAATAGTCAAGTCTGGACAGAACAAGGGCCTGAACAAGGAGTTGTGAAGCATGTTACGAAAGAAAGGGCCTGATCTTCTTGATGTTGAATAAAGCAAATCTGCAGAACCGCGCAGTTTTAGCAATGTGGTCTGAGAAAGTTAGCTGATCATCAATCATAACTCCACAATTTTTGGCTATTTTTGAAGGAGTTATGGTTGATGTGCCTAACTGGATGGTGAAATTGTGATGAAACAATGGCTTTGATGGAACCACAAGCAGTTCTGTCTTGGCAAGATTGAATTGAAGGTGACGGTCTTTCATCCAGCAAGAAATGTCTGTTAGACAAGCTGAGATGTGACCAGCTATCGCCAGATCATCAGGATGGAATGAGAGGTAGAGTTGAGTGTCATAGCATAGCAATGATATGAAAAGCCATGTTTATGAATGACAGAACCCAGTGATGCCATATAGACAGAGAAGAGAAGTGGTCCAAGAACTGAGCCCTGAGGCACCCCAGTAGTTAGATGTTGTGACTTGGACACCACACCTCTCCAAGATACCTTGAAGGACCTATCTCATAGGTAAGACTCAAACCACTGGAGTGCGGTTCCTGAGATGCCCTTTGCCAGTAGGGTTAACAGGAGGATCTGGTGGTTAACCGTGTCAAAAGCAGCGGACAGTTCTAGCAAGATAAGTATTGAAGATTTGGAATCCGCTCTTGCCAGTCTTAGGGCTTCAACAACTGAGAGCAAGACAGTCTCGGTTGAATGACCATTTCTGAAACCAGACTGGTTGCTGTTGAGGATGTTGTTCTGTGTGAGAAAGGCAGAGACTTGGTTGAACAACTCGTTCAAGTGTTTTTGCAATAAAAGGTAGAAGGGAAACCGGTCAGTAGTTCTCTAAAAGAGGTGGGTTAAGGGTGGGTTTCTTAAGTAGTGGAGTTATACGAGCCCGTCTAAATGCTGAGGGAAATACACCAGTGT
The DNA here is from genome assembly GCA_021397915.2 of Tor tambroides. Lineage (NCBI taxonomy): Eukaryota > Metazoa > Chordata > Actinopteri > Cypriniformes > Cyprinidae > Tor > Tor tambroides. The sequence goes on along the minus strand of JAFVLL020006195.1, from coordinate 19,068 downwards.
GAAGGGATGTATTAATGATGTGAGTGAGTGCAGGTACAACAGGAGAAATGGCTTGAAGGAGATGAGATGGAATAGGATCAAGTGGACAAGTAGTAGGATGATTAGAAAGGATGAGTTTGGAGACTTCTGCCTCAGAGAGTGGAGAGAAGGATGTGAACAAGTGTATGTTTGTTGGTAAGATGTGCTTGACAAATTGTGGTGTGGAAAATTGTGCACTGATGGTTTTAATTTTATTAATGAAGAACGTGGCAGTCGTCAGCTGTTAGAGTTGATGAAGGAGGAGGAGGAGGACAAAGGAGGGAGGAAAATGTTTTAAAGAGCATGCGAGAGTTAGACGAATTGTTAATTTTGTTATGATAGTATGTCCTTTTAGCAGTGGAGACATTAGTAGAGAAGGAAGAGAGGAGTGACTGATACACATTAAGGTCAGTAGGATTTTTTGATCTACACCACACCCTTTCAGCAGCCCTGAGCTTAGAACGATGTTCGCGGAGAACATCAGACAGCCAAGGAGCAGAAGGAGTGGTACGGGCTGGCCTGGAAGACAAGGGGCAGGCAGTGTCTAAACAAGATGCAAGAGTGGAGAAGAAAGTGTCAGTAGCACTGTTAGCATCAAGAGATGCTAACAGTTCAAGGGAAGGAAGCAAAGATGAAACCATAGCAGATAGCCGGGAGGGTGAGAGTGAGCACAGGTTACGTCAAAAGATGACATGTGGAGGGGTATGTGTTGTTCCATTTAAAATACTGTTAAAATGTAGAATTTTTGGAAGTGAAATAGAAGACATCCTATAATTTAGTGAACGAAAAAAAAGACATTCCCAGTATTCTCTGAACGATGCCTTCTCTATATTAGCATTTACCTCAGCTTATGGAAAAACTCATCATTCTTACAGTACATCATGTTCCTATGGAAAAACTCCTTTATTAGCATGATTGTGTTTACATACAAAATTGCCAAAGCAGAAATGTTTAACAAATAACAACAATGTATTTTTAAAATAAGGTGTTTGTTTTACTTGACTATCTATCTATCTATCTATCTATCTATCTATCAAATTTCCAGTTCAATTCTACATGGCACACAACCCTGTAACACACTGACCTGCATTCTAGGATATTCTTCAGTGTCACACAGTACACAGATGTTCAGATGACAGCAGCAATGAAGATCACTCAGGTGAACCGTGTCAGTATAATTCAGACCTACTGATGCAGCCAACTGATACACACCTGATAAAATCAAAGCATTAGACCACAGCCAGACGCAGACACACTCTTCATGCCCTCCAGGATATCTAGAGAGCAGGAGGGGGAAGAGGACCCAAGCGAAAACTTCCAGGGCATCTAACACCTGCGCAATGCTTGCAGAGAACAGCAGCGAGGAGGAAAAGCAAGAGCTTTAACTAGTGTTCGCAAAAGAAGAAAACCTGCAGCATATGTATAGGATTTCACAACCATATGTGTGTTTTTAGAAACAGTGATAAAAACAGATGTAGCACATATCTCACCACACAGAAAACGCCTCCGTGACACATGCCATTCTCTCCTCTCTGGTTCCAGGTTGTTCATGAGATTCAATTTTTCCCCACCGATGATCAGGAGACCATGTCCATCGCTAGAAACATCTCAAGATCTTCCACAAGCTCCATTTCAGATTATAAAAATGGTTAAAGTCAGTAGAATATATCAATGGACTATATTATTCTATTTTTTTCTTCTTATTAAAAAAACCTGATTGAGTTTTGTGACTCAAGCCAGTAAAAACACCCAGAACACCCTATAAACTGCATAAAAACATAATGAAAACCAATCAAGTGCCTTTGCAACCACATAGAAATGCCAACATAATCAACATAAAGATTTTTTTACATTTCTTCATTTAGCTGATGCTTTTTTTTTTTTAAGTAATCTACATCTTGGATGACTTTTCCTCCTCAAGTCAAGTATGAGCTCTATATTCTCTGTATATAAGCCTTAAAAGCCTGATATATCAAATATGAAACTATTAAAAAAATTAAAAAAATATATTTTATATATATATATATATATATATATATTTTACATTTTTAGATTTTGTCTAAAGGCTCAGTAAATTGTTCAATTTAAACACAGCTACCCAGTTCAAGACTCGTTAAGACAAAAACATGAAAAAGCTGTTTAGAACATTATGTAAGGAACCAATGAATGTCATGAAAAAAACATTCATTCTAGAGAGACAACACTGAAAGTATTGTGTTGATGTGTTTTATTTCTGTCGTTTGAGCTCAAATCGTCATAGAAGATGAAGCTCTTTAGATCACTTGCTTATTTCACCATCATAGACTCACAGTATGTTTGTGTAACCCTGTACAGATGAAAGAACTTCTGAGGAACAAGAAAAAAGGCCAGATATGGAACATTTCGCTCTGAACTCACAATGACAGCTCTGTCAATGAAGAAAGGGTTTCTGTGAACGAAGAAAAAAATCATTACCAAATGCTGTGACAGAGCTGTCAGGTGAAATGTATCATGGGTAATACTGTAGTGTGAACTTTCCACTGGCATTTAGTTGAGTGAATCTCACAGTGTGACGCTGCATGACTGTGTCATCCAGAAAAACTCTTTTTATAGGGACATAAAGGAATGCATGGGCAATTCAAAGGCTTTTTCCCTCAGGGTGAAATGTTTAGTCTTTTTACATCTATTTGACAGATATAATGTGGTTTGACTATCTATTTGGGATTTAAAATATAAAACACACATTTATATATTGAGTGAGCTCAGCTTTATCGCTTTCACAAATACTTTTTGTTCATTCAGTACTCACCACTATGAAGTTTTAGGTGTTGCTGCACACTTGACAAAGTGCTTTTTTGATGTTTTGGTCCTGAGCCCCTTCAAAGACACCTGTTTTATTGTCCACAAGGCAAAAATAAAAAGTCAGAACACTCAGTAAAGTAACAGCACAGCTCACCTCCCCAAAACATTTTGATTGGAGAACTGATGTGGAGCACAAATGCTTCAGGACGACTTCCACAACACAGTTTAATTTTTAATACTTAGGGTTTTGAAGACACCATTGCTCTACTTTGCTGTAATTCTAAACCCAAAAGTCTGTTTTAGCCTTACTTTTTTGTTTATTTTTCCAAATAAAACTTTCCCTCTAGACCAAATTTTTTGTATAGTATCCATCTAAACTTTTGGGTGCTGCCTTGCTGTTTATCATCTATATACATAGTCAAATTCAGGTCAAATTGATTTGTATAGCGCTTTTCACACTATGCATTGTCTCAAAGCAGCTTTACAGAAAATCATGATTTTAATGTTTAGAATATCTTAATAAAGCATTATGTGAGTATATGCATGCAGCTAGTAGGATGTATTAAATACCTAACTTTTATTTTATAACTGGGCAATAATATAGGTTGCATTTTTCGATAACAATCAAGCAGTTGAGATTTGATAAATAGTACATACAGCTTAAAGGAATAGCTGACCCATGAATGAATATTCGCTGAAAATGTACTCACCCTCAGGCCATCCAAGATGTAGATGAGTTTGTTTCTTCATCTGAACAGATTTGGAGAAATGTAGCATTACATCACTTGCTCACCAGTGGATCGTCTGCAGTGAATGGGTGCCGTCAGAATGAGAGTCCAACTGATAAAACAATAATCCACAAGTAATCTACACCACTCCAGTCCATCAGTTAACATCTTGTGAAGTCAAAAGCTACTTGTTTGTAAGAAACAAATCCATCATGAAGACATTTTAACTTTAAACCATCTGGTCGAAATACTAGTCCATAATCCATAATAACACTTCCTCCAGTGAAAAAGTCCATCCCCTGTTTTCCTTTTACATCAAAATCCACCAACCTATTTGTTTAGAGCCATTTTAGACTGAAGCTTGCTCTGTGCATATTTCTCTCCTGATTCAGAGAAAGCAATATTATGGTGAGAGGACTTGTATTTTAGGTGGAAACCATGGTTTGAAGTTAAAACGTCTTAATTTTCTTACAAACATGCAGCTTTTTGGCTCAGTGGAGTTATGTCAGTTACTTGTGGATTATTGTGATGTTTTTATCAGCTGTTTGGACTCATTCTGATGGCACCCATTCACTGCAGAGGATCCACTGGAGAGCGTGATGCAATTTTCTCCAAATCTTCGACACAGTAATCTACATCTTGGATGGCCTGAGGAAAAGTAGAAAAAAAAAGTAGGCAACTACCTTCTCAACATTAATGGAACATGACTGTGACTTGATTTGAAACGCTATTCAACTCTGTCTAGAGTCATTCAACATGCCACACAAATAGCATTGCTCACAAGAAACACTCTGATGCTCACAGTTAATTCCAGTGGACCTTGACATTAGCTTATTGCTAATAACTCAGTCCTTTTATTAAAAAAAAAAAAACATCCATAGAACGCAAATACTCAATATACAAGACATATCATATACTCAATATATAAGACATATGTGATTCTTATATCATACATACACAACTCAAAGTCTGAATTGTCCCTCTACAAATGGATTTCTAAGAGAGAATTTTGACTGAATGCAATGTATAAGTTCATATAAGGTCTAAAATTGTAATCTTTTGGGCTACAAATTCACCTTTTGTGCTGTACTGTAAGTCAGTAGAGCAAAGAAAGCGAAGATTTCATACAGAACTTACCTCAACCAACTCACCCATATGTCCTATTTTAAACACCAATATACATCATCACTCATACTTCCAATATGTAAATGAACCCTGTCAAAACAGAGCACTGCAAAATTAATTTCCTATTAATTAAAACCGAAAGAGTTGTTGAGAGTCGAGTCAGAGGAAACACAATTAACAAACATTTCCGACGCCCAGCATTGGCAGGCAAATAAAACACAATTATACCAGCGTTAATTATTCATCGGTAGGAAATAATGCTGGAATTACCCTGCTTTAACCTGACTACTGCTTAATTGTGTTCCAAAACCTCGTTATCTCCGCAAAGGTAAATAAGAATGTGATTACAACTCATCAGCTCTGGTTTGTGTGGCCTCTCCAGGGCTGAGTGTCATCAGTGTTCGTTAGGTAATGAGCAGTGAGTGGTATGAAATTACTTCTTCACCTCGTCTGTCTTCTGCATGGTGTTTTATGCATAATTACCATTGCATGACTGCCAGGCAGCATCTGAAGAAGAATCACCACACAATGGAAGTGTTTAGAATAGAAAACTAGCGCTTCGCAGCATACTGTATATGCAATATGCAACCTGTAGCATGAAAACGGATCACAATGACCTCATTATGCTGCTTGTTTAATTCAAGGAGGTTTATAATACCTGGAAAGGCTATCCATTAACTTTCCTCTTAATGGCAGTTGTTTGGCTGGCACAGGACCTCCGGAAGTCCAATACTTGAAATCCGCCACCTTTGTTTACAGGTGCTGAAAAAGTAGCGATACAACTAAATGTTAAATTGAGTTGATTTCAAGCTTTTAGGAGCCAAAACAAACAAACAAAAAAAGTTATTAAAATAAAGAAGTACAGTTATGTAGTATTATGTAGTATTTCTAATAAATTTCCAACTTCATTAAGTTAAATTAATTTCAAGCTTTTAAGAGCCTTTAAAATAAATAAAAATAAAAAATAAAATAAAATAAAAATCCTCGACCCTTAAGTTCGATACAGACAATTAAAAAGTACAGTTATTAACAGTAAAATTAATTCCAGGCTTTTAAGAGTCCTATAAAATAAAATAAAAATAAATAAAAATAAATCGTTAATCCTTGACCCCTTAGGAATTTAAACACAGTACTAAATTAGAGTAGAGTACAGTATATACACACATATATATACATAAAAAACAACTAACTTGAAATTTCATGCAAAAATATTTTTGGCAGGCTGATTAAATGACGCATCGAAAGAAGATGTGAAGAACTGGAAACATCAACTGCAATTTGTTACACAGGAAATAAAAGGTCAAACTGAGTGCATTGCATTGAGCAATATAGGATTTCTTGCATTACATTTGAGCAAATGCAGTGTGTCATCAGAGTATTCCATGTAAACACAGAGTTTGCACACTGTGCGCAGAGGAGGATGTATAAAACAATAGCCGCTGGCACACAGAGCTAGTGCATCCCGATTAAGAGCAGACTGTGGGAATTTAACTATATGCCTGACTAAAGACATAAGTCTTTAGTCTAGACTTAAACAAAGAGATCATCTTAGGAGCTACAGAAGAAAATGCCTTTTCTCCCCACTATCAAAAGGCGAGAGGTGTATTTACGCAGGACAATCCCTTGTGCTGCACCTGCTGTCACTGAGTTGAGGCACTGCCATAAAACACCCTGGAAAAAAAACAACAAAACAAAACAAAAACCCTGAAAAAGTGTAGAGGACATGAGGCAGAGAATCAGACTTCATATCCAATCGCTGATTCATTCAACAGTGAATGCATTATCCATCAATTCATCATTTAAGTGAATGAGTATAGCTACACTGCCTTTGATCTTCCTGAGAGCAGCCTCATCAGGTAAATGGATTTCAGAGGGGAAGTGATGCTGTTTCGGACTGTTTCAGGATGTGCACATCTCTCTTCTCATTCTGAGAAGTGCCTCTTGTCCATGAGCAATAAGTGTACTTTTACCATTATGTTTGATGTTAATATTCAATGAACACAACAACCCCCATTTGGTATGGTCTACTGAATTTCATTGAAGATTTTTCGAAATAAAATCTTTTCATAAAGACATACAGTACAATAACTTTTTAAGCAAAAACAGCTCACCAGATCAACATAAGCATTTATTTTAAATGAAAGTTTTTTTAATGTCTTTACTGTCACTTTTGATCATTTTAATGCATTCTTGCAAAATTAAAGTTAATATATATTTATGTAGTACAGTATATACAGTGCCTTGCATAAGTATTCAAATCCCTTCATTTTTTTTTTACATTTTGTTATGTTGCAGGCCTACGTTAAACTGCTTTAAATTACTTTTTTTCCCCCACAACAATCTACACTCCATACACCATAATGACAAAGCAAATAAAGCAAATAACATGTTTTTAACATCTTTGCAAATTTATTATACATAAAAAACATAAATGATTCCATTGCATAAGTATTCAAAAGTATATCTGCATGGGACAGTTGAAATTTAACTCAGGATTGCTTGTAGATGTTATTACACTTCGAGTGAAGTTAACCTGTGTCAAATTCAATTGAATGGGTATGATTTGGAATGGCACACACATCTTAATAAAAGGTCTAACAGCTGAAAATGCATATCAGAGCAAAAACCAAGCCCTGAGGTCAAAAGAACTGCCTGTAGAGCTCAGAAACAGGTTTGCGTCAAGCCACACATCTGGGGAAGAGTTCAGAAAAAATTCTGCTGCATTGAAGGTTCACAGAATCATGTAGCCTTCATTATCCATAATGGAAGACGTTTGAAACAACCAGGACTCTTCCTAGAGCTGGCCTCCTGGCCAAACTGAGCAACTGATGGAGAAGGGCCTTGTCTAGACTGGTGACCAAGAAGCTGATGGTCACTCTAGTTGAGCTCCATGATCATATATGCAGATGGGAGAAACCTACAGAAGGACAAACATCACTGCAACACTCCACCAATCTGGGCTTTATGTCAGTGTGGCCAGACTCAATCTTCTCCTCGGTGAAAAAAAACCACTTGGAATTTGCAAAAAAAGCACCTAAAGGACCCTTAGACTGTGAGAAACAAGATTCTCTGGTCTTATGAACCTCAATTCTAAGCATCATGTTTGAAGGAAACCAGCTCTGCCCACCACCTGCAGAGTACCATCCTAAAAGTAAAGTGTGTTGGTAGCAGCCTCATGCTGTGGGGCTGTTTTCAGCGGCAGGGACTGAGGGACTCAGAGTAGAAGAAAAGCTCAATGCACCAAAATATTGACAGCCTTAATGAAAACCCAGTCCAGAGCATTCAGAACCGCAGACTAGGCAGAAAGTTTACCTTCCAACAGGACAAAAACTCTAAACACACAGCAAGAGTGGCTTATTAACAACTCTGTGAATGTCCTTGAGTGGCCCAGCCACAACCTGGCCTTGAACACAATAAAATATTTCTGGAGAAACCTGAAAATGAGCATCTGCCCCCATCCAACCCGACAGAGCTTGAGAGGTGAAGAGGTGAGGTGAAGAATGGCAGATAATTGTCAAATGCTGATGAGCAAAGCTTGTCCGATCAAACAAAAAAGTCTTGAGGCTATAAAGATGCTTCAGCTAAGTACTGAGTTAAGGGTTTGAATACTTATGCAACATACTTTTCAATTTTTTATTTTTCATAAATTTGCAAAGTTGTGACAGTTGTTTTTGCTTTGTCATTATGGTGTATGGAGTGTAGATTGATGTGGGAAAAAAGTAATTTAATGCAGTTTAACAAAGCTGCAACATAAAACGTGAAAAAAATGAAGGGGTTTGAATACTTCTGCAAGGCACTGTAGTTATTTTTTTAACTTTCGGTTTATAAAAGAATCGGAAGAAAAAAACTTTGCAAAAAAAACCTGTCTCTTCTCAAAAATATTAAGCAGCACAACTGTTTTCAGCATTGATAATAAATGTTTGAGCATCAAATCATCAAATTATTTTTTAAAATATACTGAATTAGAAAACAGTTATTTTAAATGGTAATAATATTTCACAATATTACTGTTGTACTGTATTTTTGATCATATAAATGAAATTGGTGAGCACAAGAGACTTCTTATGATGCCAAACTTTCAAATGTTAGTGTATAACATGACTGTTCCGCTGAAGGCACAACTGGCTCATGTAAAAATGCTCAAGATTGAGCAACTTCTACCCAGGACCATAATCTGACAACAGGACGTGCTGCTGTACCAGTCAGAGCTTGTTAAGTGGACTGATTCTATAGGATGCAGAGGGGAATCTGTCAGAGATCAGCTCCTGGAAGAGCAGACATAAGGTCAACGAGAAAATGTCAAATGTGTTTACTCTCAAGAAGCTGTCAGATTACTGCCAGTTCATCATAAACACTGCAGCTTCCACAACATATTAAATTATGTCAGGCTTTTTTGTACTCTCTGTGTCACTAGATCAAAAGGTATTAATATAAAATGGTACGGCGACATTAATTATGGGTGCGAGGTGGACACAAAAGTGCACTTCTGAAGCCATTTAAGACTGAAATGTAAGTCGTTATTCACTTCAAGTAGTGCTCTCGTGAGAAATTAAGGCAGCACTTTATTTTACAGTCCTGTTCTGCATGTAAATACTGTGTACTTATTAATTACAATGAACTGGATAATAACTACTGTCGGTACTAACTGTGAACCTACCTCTAAACCTGACCTGTATTTACCTTATATTACCCAGTACTTTCTTAGGTAAGTACATAAGTACATGTACTGTAAGCGCACATACTGTAAAATAAAGTGCAACCGAAAATAAGCATTGTCAAATTAGTAAACAAATTGAATTTTTGTGAGTTGACTGTTTTCAATGATTTGGCTCAGTTCAACTCAATTCACATCACTTGAGAAGACTTGAAATATATCGAATGTATTGTATTGAAATGCATGAGTAATATGAACTACTTTTATCATACTTTAATGGTTCTCTTTTTCCCTCTCTTCAGCTAGACTAATGATTTGGTATCATTCATGTCTGTAGCTCAAGTTGTGCAGCATGAATTACATGCCAATTTTTAAGAGTTAAGTTTAGTGGTTTGTTCAAATTGCTAACCCTAAGCATGAGCTACAGTGATAGTATGTACATGGAAGGCATTATTAAAACAAGAGGGTGAAAAGCTAATTGATGGATAGATTTGGTTTGTTTATCTAAATTGGGTCTAAATGAACTTGGCACTGAGCCTGTAGATGAAAAACAGCAAGAAAATCTATTCAACTCATTTAAATAATTCTCATGTTATTGTTTGATTTCTGCAGAAAAGAGAAATGGAGATGAAATGAGCGAATCTTATAAATCACGTCCATCAAGAATATGTCCAGAAAGTGATTGACCCCCAAGCGTTTTAGGACTTATTTTAAGATTTGTTGCAGTATTTTCACTACTCTAATGCAAAAATATCTGTACTAAATTTAATAATAAAATCAATTAGATTTTAATCCAAAAACAAAATACTGATTTATACTCACTCTATAGCATTTATTTTAATGTTTTTAAAAAAGAGGTCACTTATGCTCACAAAGTCAGCATTTGCTTGATCAAATAAACAGGGGGGGAAAAAAAACAAAAAAACAGTATTATTGCTAAATATTTTTACAATTTAAATCAACTGTTTTATATTTGAATATATTTTAAAATCGAATTCATTCTCACGATGTAAAGCTGAATTTTCAGCATCATTACTCCAGTCTTCAATGTCACATGATCCTTCAGAAATCATTCTAATATGCTGATTTGCTGCTCAAGAAACTTTTCTTATAATTATCAATGTTGAGAACAGTTGTGCTGGATAATAATTTAGTTGAAAATGTGACAGGTTTCATGAAAATCTTACAAAAATCTCATGCATTCTCACAAACTGAAGCAAAGAGAAGGCAAAAAGTGAGTTCATTCAAATAGTGTTTAAACATTACTGGCAGCAGTGGAGACTTTTGTGTTTCCTGGGTATGAAATCAATACAATAGTTTTTGTTGTTGTCCCGATGACAAATGGAGCAGATATGAGCCGACTGAGTGAGATGAATCTGTGCAACCCGAGCCAATTATCCTCCATCTGTGCCAGAACGCGACCGTGCCGGACTCGCTTCGTACCTCGGATTCTGAGAGATCCACGCTTGTGTGTCGCAGAGGCACGGGCTGACCTTTGACCCCGCCTGAATCAAGAGCCTCGGTTCTTACATCATGAAAAGTGGAGGTTCGGAGGAGAGCGCCACCTACGAGCAGCCCATTTATCACACGACTACAAGAGTTAAACGGCCGGCGATCGATAGGACAGGAGTTAAGAGCAAGCAGGGGGTGCTGAATGTCATCATTTTAATGAAATATAGATTTGGGTCTATTAAACAGCTTGCTGGTTGTGTATGAGAGAGTGGTGCTCTTTCTCGCGGCTAAATAAAGCCATCCATTAAAGACGAAAGAAATCGATTGCGGGTGAAACTAACACTCACCTCTCTAATGTGAGCACAGTTTTGCCCTGGTCTGGATAATAGATCAAGGTTAGGTAAGAAGCAGAACGGCTGCCGTGGGTTTTGGTGAGGCCGACATTATCAGACGCTAGGGTGATGTAGTGGTGTAGTCCTGTCTTGCAGTTTCTTCAAGGTTTTTCCATCTGTTCTGAAATTTCATGTTCGATTGCTTTACCTCGGTAACCTGTGCGTGTATTTCTTTTCTAGAACACTAGAAGATATTTTGAATGATGGTGTGGTCCAAATGGAATACCAGTAACCAACGTTCAGGGTCTTAAAAAAAGCACTGACATCAAAACATCAGTCAAAATTTGGAATAATTAAGATGTTTTTCAAAGACGCATCTAATGCTCACCAAAGCTATGTTTATTTAATCTACAACAAAAACAGGAATATTGTGAATTACTACAATTTAGGGCCAGATTTACTAAACAGAGCAAATTGGAGCGCATTGGAGCGCAATTCCATAAAAGCGCCGATGGGAGGGGAAAATTCTGCGTGTGATTTACTGACAATGCACACATTAAAGAACACAGATGCAGCCAGATCATTTCCATAATGACCAGCGCAATCTACCAAGAGCAGCGCAAATTACCGCCTGCTTTAAGACATGCTTTTTTTGGGCGTTAAATAATGGCGCAAATAGCAGGAATTTGACAAGCACAAACGTTAGTAAATCGCATTGCGTGATTTATGTTAATACTAATACTCCCATAAATCTTGCGTCTGAAAGGGAAACTCCAACAAATGCATATCTAACAAGGTCAGGCACAAAAATAACTGTGTCCACACCTTTTCAGTGCTAATTCTTCACTGCACATCTTCAGTAAATCCTGAAAATACTATTTTAACGGCAAAAGACAGTTTGCGCTGGCCCTTAATATATAAAATTTTAATATAATTTAAAATGTCATTTATTCCTGTGATGCAAAGCTGAATTTTCAGCATCATTACTTCAGTGTCACATGATCCTTCAGAAATCATTCTAATATAATGATTTGCTGCTCAATTATTACTAATGTTTAAAACCGATTGTTCTGCTTAATATTTTGTGAAAATAGTGATACACTACCATTCAAAAATTTGAGGTAAGGAAAAAAAAAAGAAATGAAACTAAAAAAAAAAAAATTCTAATTATCAACGAATCCTTAGAAATAATTTCCACAAACATATTAAGAAGCAAAAACAGTTGCTAACATTAATAATAAGAACCATTATTAATAATAAGCACCGTTATAATAACTGATAATAATTAAGCAGCAAATCAACATTCTAGAATGATTTCTGAAAGATCATGTGACACTGGAGTAATGATGCTGATGATACAATTTAAAATATATTCAAGTAGAAATCAGTTATATTATAAAAATATTTCACAATATTATAGTTTTACTGCATTTCTGATTAAATAAATGCAGCATTGGTGAGCATAAGAGATTTCAAAAACTTTTTACCAGTTGTGTATCACAGAAGAAATTAAGTCATACAGCTGGAATGACATGAGGGTGAACTATCCCTTTAAAGCTATCAGATGTGGGTTATGATGAAAAAGAGATCACAAAAAGCTGAGTAACAAAATCTGCAGCAATGTTTAAAGCATTTAGACCTTTATGTGAGAAATGAGAAATGACGACTACAGCAGAAAGTCATTACCTTTGTGTGCTTCAGGTGGCACAAGATCACCAGAACTCTTCAACAATCAGAACAGCTGTCTCCAGGATGAGCATAAATGGATTGAATTCACTGATGCCTTGTGTCAATGGAAAAAGCTGTTGGTGGTGATTTAATATGGTGAATGTCTCTTCAGACATCTTTGTGCCGATAGCAGCTTATCGATTAAGCGCTGTTATTGACCATGGTGGGTGTCTGTCCCTCTGTGGCCATTTCCAAACGGATTCTTCCAGCACCATGAAGTGGCAACAGCATGAAGCGCACATTGCTCTAGACAATGATGTAATAGTTCAGTCCTCTGTTCTCAGTTCAATAAACCTGTTGGAAGGTTCACAGAATTATTGCAAAGATGGAAAATCAGCACTGTATATGCTTACGATTTGATCATTACATGTCAGTCAGACATTTGGTTACTCAAAATAAATAAAATGACTATGTAAAAGTAATGATTGGCTAATGCATTTTAAAAGCAAGTGAAAAAAAAAAATGCATTAATTGTAAGAAGAAATGAACACTTTGATTCAGTAGTAATGCATTAAGTGACAGTAACATGTAAAAAAAAAAAAAAAAAATCTATTTAAAATCAATGCCATTCTTTGGAACTTTCTATTCATCAAACAATTTTGAATATTAAAAAAAAAAAAAAAAAAAAAAAAAAATGGATCACAGTTTCCACAGAAATATATAACTGTTTTCAACACTGATAATCGTATAAATGTTAAATTAGAATGATTTCTGAAGGATCATGTGACACTGAAGACTGGACTAATGATGCTGAAAATTCAGCTTTGTTATCACAGGAATAAATTACATTTTAAAATAATCAAACAGAAAACAATTTTTTAATTGTAAAAATGTTTTACTGTATTTTTCATCAAATAAACAAAGCTTTTGGTGAGCAAAAGATACTTTACAGTAAAATAAATAAATACCCAGCCCAAACTTTTGAAGGGTAATGTAATTTAAATATATACTGTACTGTATGTTTTACTTTCCTTCTGCACTGCAAGCACCCCAGTGTGTCAAACTATAACCCTCCCATTACAGATACAAGGTTTGTGCTAGTCTGATAATACAGATAACGCTGAGTGCTCTTACAAATGATAGGAGTGAAAACATATGAGAAGAATCTCTCCATGCTACATGATATAACATGTCAGGCATGTCATGCAAGTCAGAGGTCATGTTTTATGAATAGCTTTTACAGCCCATCATCTGGTCAGTGAAAGCACACAGCCTGTTTTTGAGTGGTATAAATGGCTTTGTAAAAGCCACCCGGACAGATTACTCTAACATCTGCGTGACATGGACGCATTTCATAACTAATCACTTCTTCTCATCACAGCAACACAGTCACAAAACATTTACAGTGGGTTTACAAATCAATGCATGCAGCATTTCAGAACAAAAACCTGCATCACATTCACAAACCACCTGCAATCCAATGTAACCAGTGCAAGTACAGCGTTATACTACATTTATACTCAGTAATCATCATTCTTTGAACACATATATTTCTCTTTATTCAAAAAACAGCACTATTCACCTGTGCAATGTCTGCATATTTTCTGTAAGTAATTAAATCATTATCAAGTAATGGAGAAAAGAATTTAATCAGGCATAACACTATACCATTTAAAAGTTTTAGGATGGAAAGATTTTTTAAATGTTTTATGCTCACTTTTATGCTTTTAAAAGTTATCCTCACCAAGGCTGCATTTATTTGATCAAAACTACAATAAAAACAGTAATATTGTGAAATATTATGATGTAAAGCTGAATTTTCAGCATCATTACTCCAGTCTTGATCCTTCAGAAATCATTCTAATATGCTTATTTGCTGCTCAAAAATATTTATTCTTATTACTAATGTTTAAAGCAGTTGTACTGATTAATATTTGTGGAAACAGTGAAACATTTTTTCAGGATTTGTTGAATAGAAAGTTCAAAAGAACAAATTTTATTTGATATAGAAATCTTTTTTAACATTATAAATATCTTAACCTTGACTTTTAATAATTTCAAGCGCTGTCAAATGATTAATCGCATCCAAAATAAAAGTTTTTGTTTACATAATATATGTGTGTATTAAATATATATAAATACACACACAAAGCATATGTATTTTGAACATATTTACATGTATATATTTATTATATTCATATAATTTATATTATATATATATAAATAAATTTTATATATAAACAACATTTATTTGATATAGAAATCTTTTTTTAACATTATAAATATCTTAATATCATTATAAATATCTTTACTTTCACTTTCAATTTTAAGTGCCGTCAAACGATTAATTGCATCCAAAATAAAAGTTTGTTTACATAATATGTGTGCTGTGTATATTTATGTATATACAAATACACACACACAAAGCATATATTTTGAAAATATTCACATGTATATATTTATTATATTCATATAATTCATTATATATAAATTAGTGCTGTCAAACGATTAATCGCGATTAATCGCATCCAAAATAAGTTTTAGTTTGCATAATATATGTGTGTGTTCTGTGTATATTTATTACGTATATTTAAACACACACATGCATGTATATATATTGAAAATATTTACATTTACACTTTATATTTATATTCATAAAATGTATATTATAAATAAATATATTTAATATATAAACATAACATATTTTTCTGAAATATATACTTGCATATGTGTGTATTTATACATACGTAATAAATATAAACAGCATACATACATATATTATGTAAACAAAAACTTTTACTTTGGATGCGATTAATCGTTTGACAGCACTAATTTTAATACATCATTGTTGGACAAAAATACTCATTTCTTTCAAAAGAAATTTGCAACATCTTAAAAAGCCTAAAACCTAGTAGGCTAACCCAAAACTGGCATGCTAAATGGAGAACTGTGCTGTGCAAATGTAATATTTTGGTCCATTTGTAGCACTACCTGAGTTACTCTGGTCCTAAATAAACAATATCAGCGGGTTCAATCCTCCCTTGGTCCTAACACACGTAAACAGAAGTTTCAATTGTCGAAAGGTTTAAAAGGCTTTGATGTGCAAGTATTAAGCTGCTCTTAAACTAAGTCCAACTAAACCCCTCTAGCTTACTTCATCTCAAAATTGACATCCATCTGTGAAGCCCTTGGGGAACAGCCTCAGAGTACAGCGGCTGATAAAGAGAAAGCATATGTCAACCATTACAAGTCACGCTGCGGCACTCTGCTATACGCTAACAACAACAAGCCTGAAGCGGAACAAGATTCAGCATTGGAGAGGTCAGCTGGAGAGTGTGTTTAATTGCGACCTGCATTACCTCTCATCGGAGCTTGTTATTACATCAAAACATAAAAATAATAGCTGCTCATCATGACTAGCGACTGACATCGGGTGGTGACAGGTGACAGCGGCTGCTTCTTAATGACCCGCACAGGAGGTGGTGACAGCGCCCTGCACTCCCACACATTATCAGGCAATTACCACCCAAAATAAGTACAAATGCTTCACTTGTTACATGCATTCGTCATTGTGCAGACAAAACTTGAAATCTGTTACTGTCTAATAGCTGAAGGAACTCATCATGTCGGAGGAGAGAACTGATATGTGAGCTAATTTAATGAGCAGATATGTTCATCTGTCAGCATGTGGCATATGGCAACTAAACAGCCGGGAGGGGGTTTGAATGTGAAAAGCAGCCTGACACCTGTCGCTTGTTTATTCATACAGCACAGAATCAGCATCTACGGACATGTAATTATCAGTGAGATCTGTTTCACACATAAATCATCCTTTGGTATGGATTTTTTTTTTTTTTTAATGTGTAATGTTTTGTTTTAATGTTTTTGTTTAATGTTTTTTTTTTTTTTTTTTAAGGTTTAAATAAGGTTCATATAAAACATCAGTTAATGCATTAGGTGTTATGAATTAACAATGAACTATTTTTTTAGGCAGCTAATGTTAATTTATAAGTATACTACTGTTCATAATTACTCCATGTTCTTTCATAATATATCAATATTAA
The DNA here is from genome assembly GCA_021397915.2 of Tor tambroides. Classification (NCBI taxonomy): domain Eukaryota; kingdom Metazoa; phylum Chordata; class Actinopteri; order Cypriniformes; family Cyprinidae; genus Tor; species Tor tambroides. The sequence continues at coordinate 2,246 of JAFVLL020006195.1, read as the reverse complement.
TTGATATGTTCATGTAACCTGAAATGACAAAACATATGTGTATGTACTCGTTTAAAAGTTAGAGGTTGGTAAGAGTTGTAAATGTTTCAATTCATTTTTTAGAAGAAGTCACTTTTGCTCACACAAAGACTGCATTTATTTGAAAAAAATATAGTAAAAACAATAATATTGTGAAATATTTTTACAATTTTAAAGAACTGTTTACAATTTGAATATATTTTAAATTGTAATTTATTTCTGTGATGCAATGCTGAATTTTCAGCATCATTACTCAAGTCTTCAATCACATGGCCTTCAGAAATCATTCTAATAGGCTGATTTGTTGTTGAAGAAACATTTCTTAATATTACCAATATTGAAAACTGTTTAATAGTATAAATATATAACATTACAAATGTCATTAGTCACTTTTGATCAATAAAAGGATTAATTTTTGTTAAAAAAACAAAAACAAACTGACCCTAAAATGACAAAATCTATCACTTTTAATTAATGTTTCCTTGCAGAAAAAAGCATTAATTAAAAAAAACCCTGTAAACATTAACATGGAATTAAATTAACAGATGTTGTTAAAGATGTTAGTATAATATTAATGCATTATCTAACAAACTGAATTTTAAATGTAACGAAATGTAACTAAATGTAATTTTCTTATACTTAAACAATTGCATGAATGGAATGCCTTGAGAATGGAGAAAGATAATAAAATGTAGTGCTCTTGTACCTTCAATTTATTATCAGCAGATTTGCCCTGTGCAGCGGTACAGATTGGTTTACTTCTCCTTGCATCTCATATTTGTAGGTCACTTTGGATAAAAGTGTGACCCAAATTAATGAATTCAAATGTAAGCTGTTAGAGAAGGAACACAGCTCTCAGGTAAAGGAGAAATATTGCGCATCAAAACATGCAACACTAATTACAACAGATATTTGCATTTCTATAATCGCAGTGCCTGAACAGCAGCTCAACAAATCACTTTGTGGCTGTGTGTGTCTTGTTTTAGCTATTCATTGGAGACAAATTAGTAAGATTAATCTGACAAAACATTCCCTTGGAAACATTCTCAGAGGTGATAATGATTCATAAATCACTTTTTTTTTTTTTTTCGTCAAATCAATGTCAGGGTAGGTCTGTAGTAGGTATAATTAGCTTTATTTTTTCCTCATTTAAATATTATATGCATAAACATCTATGCATGCATGGGTATGTTTTTAAGGACATCCTCAGGTTTGGACTAAATGACAAATGCACACACATGAAAGTCATTGTGCTTTGCTGATAACCTTTTAAATGCATCATGTAATTAATTTGCACAGCTGGAAGAGACGGTTTTCTTACAGAGAAGACCAAACAGGTGCATGTCAACAAATGCTGCAGGTCAGAGAGTGTCTGGGTGTTAGATAGAGGTCTGCATGCGTGGTCTCACCTCGTTGAAGCTCTCATTGAAAGAAGGGGCATCCTATCGATGTTCCCTGTCAATCCGTCTAGAAAACTCAGTTGGTGGGTAAGAGGTTCCCAGCGTGAGCCCGGAGAAGAATTGTCCACGCGCTTCACTAATTCATATTGTGATCAGAGACATAGACTTGCATGTGAGGTTACCAGAGTGATGGAAAAATAATGAGAAATTCTGTTCTAGATCAGTGAACACAGACAGCATGAAAATTCATTAAACACTCAATTTGTTGATACAGGTATGACCAAAGCTATGCCCAGATACAAGAGGGGGATGTCATTTCATCAACAGTTGTAGAAATAGACAGAATGCTAGTTAGAATGACAGACAGACAGACAGATAGATAGATACAGATAGATCGATAGAACGACAGAACGATAGATAGATAGATAGATAGATAGATAGATAGATAGATAGAGACAGTGATAGAGCGTTAGCTAGATGTAATGATAGAGTGACAGAACAATAGAAGGACAGAGAGCGCTAGAATGATAGATAGAACGATAGATAGATAGAGACAGACTGATAGAATGATAGATGGAACGATAGATAGATGGAACGACAGATAGATAGAACGATAGAACGATAGAACGATAGATAGATATAGATAGATAGATAGATAGATAGATAGATAGATAGATAGATAGATAGAGACAGTGATAGAGCGTTAGCTAGATGTAATGATAGAGTGACAGAACAATAGAACGACAGATAGAGCGATAGAATAATAGATAGAACGATAGAACGATAGATAGATAGATAGATAGATAGATAGATAGATAGATAGATAGA
>JAFVLL020006191.1:0-16203 GCA_021397915.2 Tor tambroides | reverse complement strand
ATATATATATATATATATATATATATATATATATAACAACTATATTTTTATAATTATCAGGAATTGTTTCCCTGTCTCCTCAAAATGGGCTTATGTAATCATTTTCAAAATACAACCTCTAGGTGGCAATATGGTGCTTATTATTTTTCAGACACAAAACCAGGTATCAAACCCCTCTCATGAGAGCCACGTGTCAGTCTATGAAGTACATGAGGTGAACATGAGGCACATCTTAAAGTTAAAATGTATTCTATAGATTATAATACAAGGAATTGCTTAGATTATTACGTCACTTGTTAACTTTGGTGTAAGCAACTGCAATATTTGCTTAGCATGAAAAAGATTATTTCATTTTGTGAAATGAACATGCTGAAGCTTTTATTCATTCAGGGTGTATTCAGAGGCTGTCGAATAATACACCATCATTAGTTCATGCCCCCAGTCAGCCCTTTTTGTGCATTCTTGAATGCTGTGACCACAGAATCATATAAGATTGCAGTAAAACCGGTTTCTCCTGCCAGAACTGCAAGCAAAGAGACGCTGGGTGGAGCAGCAAAGACATCACCAAGTCACTCAGCGATCAGCATGCATGTAGAGAGAACAGAAAGGCAAAGCACACTAGAGTTTGTCAGAGGAAATTAGTCATTTATGGGGAGAACAGCTATATTAAGTGCACGGCAAGACTCTGCACTGAGTGTGACCGTTCATGCTTCACACACATTAGCTGTATTTGGCAAGAGCCACAGCTTTCAGTGCCAAGATGGAAATGGAAAGGAAGAAAAGAGGGAAAAAGAAGCAGGGGTTGAATATGTAGTAATTAAGTTTTTCTTCCTCCCTTACCCACTTTTTTTCCCCAGTGCTCTGCTTCTCGATAGACTTTTGGCCACTTGGAACAAACTGTTCAAGAATCAGGCAAGGCCTTTGAAGGCTGGAGGCTGCTAAGACAGAACAACTGTATCAACACATTTCTCCTGCTTAGAACAACACAGAACACATGACAGTCAACTATGTTTGCTTTCTCTGGCTAGGTAAACATCTTCCAGTGTACCAGTCTTGCAGAGATCAAACCAGATAACTGTTTAAAAATCATGCTGGTTTCGAAAGAAAGCATGCATCGTTATTACAATTGCTCATACTCAATTTTCAAAATATTCCAAACTGAACTTTGGCAATTAACTTAAGTACCACACCATTCATCCTGCAGACATGAATGTTACCTTATATTGTCTTGTTGAGTACTTTTGCAAGTTATTGGACTTATGATTGCAACAAAACCACTCAGAACACCTTAGCAATGCCCATGCCACCATCAACATTGCCCTGAACACCCTTTCCACATGTTAGCAATGTGCAACAAATCCAAATCCTAGATGGTGAACGATGAAACAAGACATAGAATTTCTGGGGGACCCTGAATATCTGAGTTTAGAGAGGGCTCTTTTGACTGACCGATAAGCAACCATCTAACTACCCAGAATGCTAAGTAACTGCAAAGCAACACACTACAAAGCCACTCAGAACATCTTAGTAACTGCATAACAATGCCCAGCAACCACACACAACACCTAGCATAGTGGCAGTGGTTTCTGCATGGGTAAGCAAAAATCTAGATAAAGCTGATATTATGTTCATTGTGTAGCTATATTTTGACTGCACGGACGTTGACTTTTGTCACATGGCATTTACTTTCCTTGAGTTATATTATTTGCTCTGTTTACACAGATGTGTACAATGCTGTATAATGCTGGTTTATGAGCTGATGCTTTCCGTGGAAAGAGGTGTGAGGCAGATGGGTGAGAGAATGTGATGTGGTCTGATTTCAGTTCTGTGACAGTTTAAGCAAGTGACTATGTAAAGATGGCCTTGATTTGGATCCTGCTTTTACTGGTCTTCAGTGAACTTCTCTGCAGAAAGAGACAGTTGACTTAAATCTAACAGATCTAACAGACTACAAGATGATTTCTCATATTAGTTGATCCATATGAAAACTTACCAAAAAAAAAATAAAACATGGAGGTCCACCCCTAAACCTATTTCTTGAATGAGATTGTATGAATTCATACGACCACCAATTAGCCAAACATGAAATAGTTATGAATTGCCATGAGAGTGTGTTTGCATTCAAATCTACGATTGCAGACTTTTGTACCTCACATGTTTCTCAACAGTGTGAGACATTGTTGAGATCTCTTCTAAACATCTCTAAAATAGACACAAGCAAGATTACAAAGGCCTTTTTTTTAGGAGAAGAATCTGAGTAGCAGGAGACTTCCATAAAGTCTCCATTTGTTTTTATCTTGTTGCAAAACACCTCAAGGCATTGTCAGAAGCTAAAAAATGTGTGTCACTAGAAGAGTCAAAGTTAACTTTTTCAGAACCATTGGGATCATCAAGAGTTGAGGGCAAAGTCAAGTCAAGCCAAGTAAAAAACAAAACAAAACTATGTATCTATGTGCCAAGTGTCATGCTGTTAAAGTAATCATTATAATAAAGTAATGATTATTTACTCACCATGAGCTTCTTGTTATGTGTCACAAAGTAAAAATGATAAGTAATAGTCCACCAAAGCACCGAATGATGTCAGGATAATTTTAGAAAACGAAATAATGCAAAAATAATTGATGCTTGTATGTGCAAACCTTAATGGAGTATTGGCAAGGTGTTCAGTGAGGCTGCTTCCATACGTGACTTGGTGAGTCAAAAGTGCCCACCCTACTAGCCCTCAGATATGGCTGGGTCATTTTATCATTTACAAGGTGAAAATTGTGAGTAAGTCACACTAGCATACTCATTTATGTCATAGCATCATTCATGTCTGTACCACAAATGATGTAGGACAAGGCTTGTTCAAATGTCTAGCCCTAAGTATGAGTAACAGCCATAGCGATGCTTGCCCTAGCAAGCACCACTAATTAAATGTTATTCTGGAATGGTGGTAAGGTTGGGCTGCTCAATGCCATTTTGTAAACAATAATTTTCATTTAAAATAGGTATGTTTTTATAATATTTGGATTAAGTTATTGAAATACTCAATCCAATAATATCTTGTTGACAGTATCTAAAGATTTGAGGATTAGTGTTAATACAGATATTCTGTTTGTATAACTATATATACACTCTATTAACAAAGCGAATATTGCCAAGATTTTATTTTAAAAATATGAACTTTGTTTACATTTCTGTGTGTTGTGAATAAGAGGTCTTAGCACTGTAAAGCTTTGGTTACTACCAAGCCCTAATATAGGGCCTGGGAAATAAGGTGATTTCCAACTTCATGCTATAAAAAGTAAGGGAGGCACAAACACATCTGTTATTTGTTGTTTGGATTGCTTTGCATGAAAGAAGCACATGCTATTTGCATGTTTCCACTTGTTTTTAACAATCTGGATGCCCCATAAAGAAATTCTGTACATTTTTAAAGTAAATTCACAAAATACCATTCAGGTTTTTCACATAAAGGTTGGAAGATGGGTCAATAAAAAATAGTGTCCAAGATAAGATTAAAGAAAAATCTGCACAGCTGTAAAACGGTTTAAAACAGCTTTGCAGTTCTTAGCAGTTTTTAGAAATGTAGTCTTTGTATGTTGGTTTCATGTACTCAAAAAACATCCTGATTGTTAAAGATACATCTTCAAGAAAGGATTAAATTCAGTGGCATGATTCATTTGTCATGAGGTCTATCTTAATATAATATTTATTATATTAATAATTCTTTTTATTGCATTATTAATTCTATATTTTTTAAATAAATATATAGGTTCTAACTATATTTGTCAATATGATTTTTTTTTTTTTTTTTTTTTACAAATATTAATTTTTAATTAGAATTTATTAAGATTTTGGGTTGCACCATGTTTGAAAAAAAATCAATTGATCCAGCGTCATGTCATTGACCCAAATGTCTTTTTCTGTCAGCTGATTTAGAGACTCAGTGGAAATCAATTTCTTCCCAGAAGTCAGAGTTTAAAAGAAACCCCTAACTTTACATATGATCAATGATAACAGATATGCTTGCTTAGCATGCACCATTAAATAAATTGATCCACCTTTCCACCATTTGTCCAGATTAGCAGATGATTCACGGAACCATCAGCACACCACATTACAGCTGCCAGTGTTTGCTGTCAAATGTTGTGTAATTATTTGCTCATTGAGTTTCATCCACTTTCGACAATCTGGCCTCCCGTAATGTTAACACCACCGTAGTCACCAGAGCTATGCGCTTAAGTGTCTGAAGATCAGAATCCTTCTTGCCTGTGGGACTGAGAACACTGAGAATTGTTTGCTCACTAATCAAGAAGTCAGTTGCATTGACAAATGAGTAATAAAGAGCAAAAGCAAATCAATTAGGAAAGGTTTTCATATGTCAAGGTTTACTGATGATGCAACCTTATATTGGTACATTTCCAAGTGGGATGTAATAAGGACTGGATCAAACTATTTCACCACACAAATGTACTCATGTACAAAGGTTGTGCAGTTACTTTTCAATGATAACTAATGCCATTTTGCTAGTGATTTAGCATCCGTTCTGAAATAATCTCCACCTAAAGGCCCGTTCACACCAAGAATGATAACTATAATGATAACTATATTAGTGTCCATAGCATGGGTGTCGCTAGGCCATTTTTAGAGGGGCTATAGCTATAATGACTACCCTAAAATGACTACTCAGCCCCCCTAAAAATTTTGCGATCAGCTCCATAAACTGTACACAAATTTGTGATCGCATCAGTCATAAATCCAGTTTACAAAATATCATGGGGAAGCAATTGTTTCCCCATCCAGCCTACTGTAAGTTTTCACTGCGTTCAACCCTCATCACACCACAGCTGTTTCCTCCAGTGAAAATGAAGCCCTTAACACATATGATCGCATACTTTATAAAACGATCTTGTTGCCATTTTCATCTGAAAATTTAACTTTAATATAAAACATATTACAGTGCATGTGGCAAAGAGGTTTGCATACGTGAGCTAAGGAAAGAGGGTTGTAGCCTACTAGAAATTCCGACAGTAAAATTTTGTGTTTGTACAGTAAACAGGTGTGTGTGTGTGTGTGTGTGTGTGTGAGAGAGAGAGAGAGAGAGAGCGAGAGCGAGAGAGAGAGAGAGAGAGATCAGGAAGACTTTGGGTTATTCGGTACTCAAACGTTAAACCTATCTATGCAATACAGTGGAATACTGCAATAAGTTTAGTATACCACCCCTATTAGTTGAACATTTTTTCATTTTATTTATATATTTATTATTTTTTTCATTATTATTATTATTATACCCTCACTGGGGGCTGAGCCTCCCTAAAATGAAAATCCTAGAATCACCCCGGTCCATAGCAACGCACAGTAGCATTCAGTTTATTATTAGCGATAATGAAAGGGATATCACTGAAAGTGATTCCAATGATATATTTACTCTATATTTTATCACTGTGGACTTCCCTATTCTCATAAAATTAGAACAAATATTAAACTTTATAGTTATACTTTATTATTACTGTCTTTGATGTGAAAAGGCCTTAAGTCTTGGTGATGCTATATAGGCTCAGAACTTGTATGAACTAACTGATAATTTTATTTTGCAAATGAAATAAAATTAAATAAGAACCAGGATGAATATTATATAACTCTTGTTGAAGTTCAGAGGACTTTTCTTTTCTAGTGCATTTGCTCTCAGTTGTGGTGGGTTAGATGAAGTATGAACATATTTTTGTTAACCCTTTGCTGTTTATAAGGAAAGCAAAAGTCAAGTCAAGCACTTTACTGGACCCAATTAAAATACAATATATTTTTATATTTTACTTATTGTTATTTTTTTAAATATTTTTTTATGGTTTGTATGGGCTAGCATCCTTCTATATTACTAAATTATTGATGCCACGAAAAGGACTTTACAAATATCAAACCAGAATTTTCGAATCATCCTGAGGTCCACTAAAAATGCGAGAGAGTATTTGGTGTTTTGGTGCGCATGTTTGGAAAGATCTGAGTCTGACATCAGTACTTTTGGAGATTTTTAGAAATGTCATCTGTCATCTTTTACCTGATGTGCTGGTTGATATTAGATGGGCCATGTCATGTTTTATGGTTGTGAGTAGTGTATGTTGTTGTCTTTTTTATGTTTTAAGTTAATATTATATGACAATAATCTAGAATAGTGCTATATATATGAAAGTTTATACCATGAAAACTATTTGGATTAGGTATGTGTAAGACTAGTTGACTAAACGATACTGCTGCTGCTAGTCGACACTGGAAATAAGAGTCATTTACATTATTTTATTTATTCGGCACATTTATGTTTTGCTTTAACATTTTTACAAAGGCTATGTTTACATTACTGTCATATTACATTTTAAAATGAATACATTATATGGAGTGAGAAATGTCCACTCGGAAGACAAGCAAGGTAAGTGTCAAACTGGTATACTAGTGCTTATGAGGGACAATATATAAGAGATGAAACTTGCTTGACAACAACAGATCCTATATCAATACCTTAACTAATAGAATACTCTTAAATAATATATAGTTGCTGGTATACATCAAGCTCTTCTTGTGATTTTGCTGCCTGTCATGTGTACTTTTAATAGAAGAGAAGCCCGGATGCTATGATAAGGAACATAATACCTTGACTTGGTGACTTATGTTAACTAACTTTTATTTGAGAAATTCTGTTTATAATAGGCTGTTGAGTTTGTACTCTTTGGTCTCTAGTTTGAGTTCGAATCTACAAAAGTTTGTAGACTTTGATCAAAACTTGACGATCACATGAGAAACCTGCATCTTGACCTATATACAGTCCAACTTCCCATGCATTGCATGCACTGTAGAATTTCTACAGAAATTTCTACAGAAATTCTGGGGAAAGATGCCATAGATGACGCATTTGAGCATAAAAGCCTAAGGAGTGCCAACCTTGACAAAGGCGATAAGGCAAAAAAGGTAATAAGGAGAGCATTTGGCCAGAGTCTGTGGGTCAAAAGTAAAATTACACCAGACCATACTGGCTTGATCAAAGGTAGCCAAGCTGGTTTTTGGAATGTGGTTTCTGGTTGATCCTTATCTAGTTTTGGCACCAGCTTGACAAAGGTCTACCAGACTCACAGTCCAGTAGATAAATCATCAAGATATCTAGATTGGTTTAGGAGATAAGAAAAGATGTAGCCAGTGAATCTAGGACAAACACCAAAGTCATTCTAGCCCATACTAGCTTAATACTAACATACATTACACATTATACATACACATTCATAGTAACCATACCATCTAATGCAAGATCTGTATCCAAATGAAGAGCTAAATCATATCATCAGAGCTCTAAAAATGGTTAGTGATTATCAAGGCATCTTAATTCAAAGTGTAGTCCAAATGTAACATTCATGTGTTTGCTAATGCATTACACAATTAAATACTAAAAAGACCTACATCTGTGTGCTAGGATTTAAGACTTTTAGCTCTAATTAGTAAAAATGAGCTCAGAAAGCAAGTGAGCATGACACTCAAAACACTTCCAATTAGTAGTGTTGATATCAGATGATATCATAGGGACAAACATGAAAATCTTTTCATTTATTAGACTAAATGTGCAAAGTCGTTTTTCATGACGATGAATAACATATCAATGATCTTGCACATGATTTTTCTATGTTATGGTGTCATTACCTATAGAGATTTTGATTTATACCCCTTAATGGCTTTCATGGAGTCACTGCAGAGTTATGGCACTGCTTATTTAGATAAATGCTCTCATCAAATATATGGATTCCACTTCTATTGTTTCTCACACCAAGAAGCTACGCAATTTGCACACCACATTAATAGGATTTATTAAGCGGTGTGTTCACAAGAGTAAGAACATCCAGATAAAGATAAATAACTTGATGACATTTAAAGTCGTTCATGTTGTCCAAAGTCAGCTAAAACACACAGAGTGTGATTTTTCTTTTTTGCAATTAGACTTTTTTCATCCATGCTTTTAATATAAGGCTTGTGGTTTCAGGCAAATGCCTTTTATTCGTGCCACAGAACACAAATTATAATAAAGGCTAATGAGCTTCAATTCATTATAATGTAAAGAACAAAACATACATTTTATGGACTTTGTGTTTATAATGTATATTTTAGTATATGACAAGTGCAGTGAATAAGGCTTTCAGTAAAGTTTTCTAATTTAATACTAGAGATAAGATAATGCAGTAACGCTTTAGTATAGGGACCAATTCTCACTATTAACTAGTTTCTTATTAGCATGACTATTATTAACATCCTGGCTGTTTATTAGTACATATAAAGCACATATTCTGCATGACCATACTCTACATCCCTAATCCTACACAACACCTAAACTTAACAACTACCTAACTAACTATTAATAAGCAGCAAATTAGTTCATTGAGGCAGAAGTCGTAGTTAATAGTTTGTTAATAGCGAGAATAATGATAATGCATAGTGCTTGCTATAGATAAATTAGTGGTTGTAGGAGGAGAGGTGAGCTGTTATCACACTTATGAAAAATCTCATACATTGTGTCTGAAATTGCATACTGTCTGAGTAGGTACTACATTTCAATTTAAACTTGCTTTGTGACCATTAAAAGCATGTTCCATATAGTAGTAAGGATGAATGAAATCTGGACATACTGCATCTGCCATGTTGTTATTGTCACATGACTTACCAGCATCAGTTGTGTCAAAAAAAAAAAAAAAACCCTCTCCTGTGGCCTCATGGGATAGTAAAGTGTCCCATCAAATGCACACTCCAGAAATCTCAGCAGAAGTTGTAGGTCATCCAGGTATTTTTACTTTTCTACTGTTTTTTGATTACTGTGAATACGGACATACTACACTTTTTCACCAAACATATAGTATGCCAGTATTCCATTTTGGATGCAGTAGTAGATATATACATTGAAGGAGGAATCCAGAATATAAAGTCAAGAGATTTGGAGTTGGGCTGTTCTAGCAACATCCTAGCTAGCAGTATTCCACAACCTACTAGAAACCCCCAACAACACCCTGGCAATACCTTTTCATCAGAAAATGTTATATATGACACATTTTTAAAAACCTTATGTCACAGCAAACACTGCTGTATGGTTAACCAAAAGCTGTGAATTTCAGCTCTTTTTCTAATCTGACATAAGTGCCGTGACATCATCCAGTGGGCCAATCTGGATGTTGGGGCACTTGGATTAAAACTCATTGCATAGTGAGTTTATTTTGGGACTACCAATGGATAAAAAAAGGATTAAAGCTCAATAAATCCCTGAGAAATCTTAATGCTAAGGTCCTCAAAAGCCTGCTGCTGTGACATCTCATATTCTCAAATCTCCATCTGGGAGTGATAGTCTTCTGCTAAACATAGATTTGACATCCTATCTGATGAGAAGATTTGCTGTTTTAGGTGTGCTCGACAACTATACTGGCATCCTGTTTGGAAATCTTTAAGAACAGAGTGTTCTGTCTGTTGCTTTAGATGTCTGGGACATGGGGAGAAAGAGGTTACTAAAAATAAGCTGATGATAAGCTGATTTACAGTCATCAATAAGCGATGACTGTAAAAGTTGATCTTCAAGTTACATCTTATTAACTTGAATACACACACTGAATTTGGACTACATTCCCAGCAAAGCGAATTTAAATGTAGCATTTATGGATGACTTGCAGTAACAAAGGGGACCTTGAAGATGGTCATCTCCATAGTGATTGACTGAAGACCCTTCTCAGTGCTTAAATGTTTGGTGCAACAATCACGTGAACAGCTCATATTAAGATTTATATAGTCATACTTATGATAAAAAGGTTTATGTTTACAATTATTTTTGTGCTTGATGTCACAATTAGAAAATGTTTTTAGGGCTTTGGTGCAAATTGTGTGTCTTACATGTTAAGCTGTGGTGCTTACACAGAGGACTCAAGTTTGAGCTGCAACGTTTTCAGGTCGCTTTCCCTCTTTCATTTTTTTGTGCTCTTTATTATTTATTTTATGAAAATGTGAAAAGAACTAGGCAAAAGTCCAGAAAATAAAAGAAGGGAAATCAAGTCTTGTTTCCTTGAGCACTCAGACTCCATATTCAGATGATACACATGTCCTTGTGACAACATCCGCTCAATTATTCATAGCTTATAGTGATCTCTGATAGGCTGCGCTTTTTCAATTAGGCACAATAGCCTAGTGCTCTGAGTACTTTTTTGTGTTTAAGTGAATTAGGAGCCCTACAGCCTCATCTCCAGGGATATTAATCTCATAATCTCTGGAGACCGTTAAACTGGATGTACATTTTCTGAGTCTGCTTGCCCATGAAATAAACATAGATTGAGCTTTGAAATGATTGACCTGATTTGACTTTTTGACCATATTGTCATATGGTCCATATGTTTTTTTTTTTTCCATGTCAAATCAATCAAATTTCAGAAATTTCCCCAGCTCAAATTTTTGATTTTGTCAACAAAAAAAAAAAAAAAAAAAAAAAAGAAATTGAAGAAAGATAAATATGTATATTGATGAAAGCCAAAATATTGAATGACATTAATGTATATTTACTGAGTAATGCACTGTTTTGTCGAGGGGGGTCAAAATGACCTAAATTCAGAGAAATTACAGGGGGTAAAAATGACTTTAGAAAGATGGCAGCATCATGTGACTTTTTCACAGAGATTGGTAGGTCTATATATCTGGGACTAAATGATATAAGGTCCAGAAAACGAAGATTCCAAAAGAAAAGTTTAAGAAGAATCTAAAATCATATTGAGATATCTTTAAAACTTCTTGAGTTACAGGCATACAAATTTTTGAAAAAGAGTATTTATGGCACTGTGGCAGAAAGATATGTTCAATACAGTTGTTTTGACAGAAGGAAACAAGATACATTTCTAGTTTCAACATTATTTGCTCTTCAGACATTCCTCTTTAAAAGAAAAGAAGTATTATCTTTATGCAAAGTGATCCACTTCTGGTTTTTGACCACTGAAAAATTGTACAATTTAACAATTTACTCCTGGAGCCATATTGAAACTCCAATATCTCTGGAACTAAACCATATATGGCCTTAAAAATGAAGATACCAAAAGGAAAGTTTGTCAAGACCAAAAATCTAAAAGGGCATTAAGATATCTTTAATACTTCTTGAGTTACAGGCATGCAAACTTTGGAGAAAAAAAACTTGAAAATTGCTTTTTCACCATTTTTGAATGGTCACCATTGGCACATAATGCAACAAAGATAACCGAAGTCAACAGATTTTACTAATAGACCTACGAATCTCTATGTAAAAAATAGCATAATGGTGCTGCCATCTTTCTGAAGTCATTTTTACCCCGAACCCCTTTTAATTTGGCTTTGAATCCCTATAGGATTTTAATTTTGGCAACAATTCCAGACATTAAGCCAAAGACAAATTTAAGAAAATGTCAAATATTTTGTAACAACAAAAGTATTATTCTGTATTTTATTTTACTGATTCTACAACGGGTATGGGGTGTTCTTTGGCACAATGCAAAACACAATGATTAATAAATTATAATGTATTAATAGTTCAATAAATAATAAATTATGATTTATTAATAGTAAAAATCACAATAAACATCAGAAAAACGGCTTACAGATGGCTTATAATTGGCAAGTAACATAGCATTTATATAGAGTGCTGCAGGGATGACATACATTTGACATTTGTAGGCCAAAACCCGGAAATGATTTAGCATTTTAGCACTTCTGGTTCCATCTTCAAAGGGTTTTTTGAATGGGTTTTTGGTTTAATGCCTGAAACAAGGTCTGTGGCTAACACAAACGATTCTTATAGTTGTTTTTTTTAGCCCCAGACATTAAATCTCACTCCAGTCACAAATCATTTAGCATGCTGTATCAAAATTGTCATCGTAATTGTGCATTAAAAACTGTTAATTAATGCAATTTGTATTCACAATAGCATTGCTTTAAATGAAGGTTGTGTCTTATGTAATCATATCACATACAGCCAAGGCACATTGCCAAAGATAAGATGAATCATTAATCTTGAAAGGAATTAACATGACAGATAGCAGCAGGATTACTAAAGGGCATGACTAATAGAAAAAGGAAAGAGAATCCATTTTGAGAATCCTTTCTTTTTCTGTTCATGTTTCTTGGTACTAGCACTGAAGTTTCTGCACCTGTATTATATTTGGAAGTGCATAACCTCACAGGCTAAGCAAGATTAGTGTCTTGCTCAAGCAGAAAACAGCGTCAAGCTAAATCCTTTTCCCAGAAGCTAACTTCAGCGGTCGCACTGGTGTAATGACACACATAAAGCAGGCCATGGAATGATAATCACGGCTTATTATGTGAGCTGTTGGAAATACTTGACATCAGCTTATAACCTGCATAACCTACACAGAACTGTCAATCTGTTAGAAACAGAATAAGAAGATATTCCTGATGTTTTTGCAGAAAGACCATAAGGGTTTAATGTATAGGTTCAGATGTTATTTATTAATTCACGTGTATATTGTGTTGATGACTTTGGGTTAGTTCACAGAGAATTCCTTTTTTTAAATTATTTTTTATTTTTTATTTTTTGTAACACCTACAAGGAGAAATGCTGATGAATGTCCTTTTACATATAATAAAAGTAAATGGGCTGGGCTTGGGCTGTGAGATCCAAAATGACAAATTTAGTGCACTATTTTTTTTCCCCAAATCTTCTGAAGCCAAATGATAGCTTTTTCCCACACAAAAATATAATTTGCCTTCAGAACACTTGGAATATACTACTAAATATTCACCTTTTTTTGGCATGCTTCAATCACTTTCATACATTTATATGGAAAAGATCAGCAAGGACTAAATGTTGTTTTCAAAGTCATACTGTTTTTGGAATCACTGTGAGAGTGCCCATGTTATTTAACTATTCTTTAAAGATTATTTTTGCTCATTAACCCCTAAATATACATAAACCCACAAATTTAGTGCTTCATCCTTTCCACAAGTGCTTTTTAGATAATTCTTCTTACAAATACATTGAAGGAGCAACACTTCAATATCATAGATATGCCTGGCAAACCATTAACAGCTTATTGCGTAAGAGTAAACTGATAGTCTGAGCTCTTTCAGGTGTGCACTTTAAACCTTTATCTTATCTTCATAGCACACATAGGAACCTCAGGACCCTCAGTCGAGTCAAAAGCACCCAATCCATTCAATGCCAGTGAGAGTCAATATTATAAAATACACGAAAAAAACCCAAAAAACTAATCCATCTTGGCAGATGAAACAATACTACTACTGATTTGACATTAGTTGATAAATTATGTTTGAAGTAACTGACAGGCAGTTCCAGAAGTTGGCTGTCCTTTTTGTTGAGGCAAGCATGAATTTTAAACTGTGAATTGCTTTTTTGAAAGAGAAATGTTGTTATAAACGCTGTTCTCAGCATTTTAATCAGATTTGTATTTTAAAAAAGTCAAAAGCTTATTACTTGTGAACCCATGGCAAGGTTATTGCCATGTAGAAGATTAGCAATGTAGCTAGGCCAACAGGTGGAACAGCCAGGGCTGGCTTGTCCTACAGGCAATATGTGATGCCTGGGGCCCCCAGGCACTTTGGGCCCCAGGCAACACATATTGCCTGTAGGACAAGCCAGCCCTGGCTGTTCCTGATTTTTAGTATGGTTACTGCCAAGTAAATATTCTTTGATCTCCATTAAAATATGTGATTGGCACAATGACCACACAGCAGATTGCATATACAATAGACCACAGTGGCACCAAAAACAAACAAACAAACAAAAAAAAAAATTATAAAAGATAAGCTTCCAGTCACCAAACGACAAATAACTGACAAGTAACTTAATTCACGAACAGTATAAACAGATTAAAAAAAAAAAAAAAACCCAGTCAAACAAAAAAGTAATTTCCACAAATTACTTCATTAAAAGAAACCGCTCTTCTGTTGTCAAAGACTTGTCATGTTTTCTCAAGAATATTCTGGGCAACAAATTCAAAAACTGTCAACATAAAAATGTGAAAAAATCAGGCAATTAATTATCAAACTAATCTATCTACTAAAGATCTGGTATGGTAATAGATATGTGTATATAGTCATTACATATTTATTAGATTATTTTATATTCATCCATGCATTCTTTAAACTACATGTCCTAGTTCTGCCCCAATTTTGTACACACTTTTTACTTATTCATTTTGCTGCACTAAGTGTTTCTGTATAGTTATTTGGTTGACATGGAATTTCAAGCACACAATTATCCATCAATTCTATACTAAAACCATTGTACAAGCAGTTTTTATGACATCACATTAATGTCTGCATGCTTTATATTGTACTTTCAGTAGTTATTTGTGATACCACTACTTCTAAAAGCTGAAAGGTGATTAAAAATAGTGAAAATAGTTTATATATTTTTCTTAATGTTGGGGGAAAAAAATGGACATGGACATGTTATTTATCAAGAATCTGTGTACATATTGTACTGTACTAAATATGTACTGTGATTTTAATATTGTTAGTACACACAAACCCAAACGGTTTGTTTACTCTCGTGTTAAACATGACAGTAATGCATAGTTCCAGTCATGGATGCTGATTGGTCATTAAAGCATTTCGGTTGCGCTGAAATACATTGTATAGTACCATCTAAAACAACTATGACATCTGATCAATCGCAACTGTGTATATTTAAAGCACATCACACATTAGTAACTGTGAATGTTGTATAGCACTTCAGGCTGTGCTATGTTGTGAATAAAGTCAAAGATGTGCTCTACTAAGAATGAATTCCTTTTTTTGACGCTCTCTCTGCTGTCATTTCCACAGTCCCCTGTGGAAGGCTGCCTGCCAATGAGCTGCCATTGTGAAAGAATTGGAAATGCTTGTTCAGTTTTTATCACTACACTCCAGTGTACATATACAGTCAGAACAAGCAAGTGTTACTGTTGCAGTACAATGTTTTCTATTGAAACTTGACTGATTGACTGATGAATGATTTTACTTCCTTAATATGAAGTATTTCCAAACAAAACAAGATAATCCAATAGAAAGAGTGTTGTTGGGGTTTAAAGTGATAGCTCACCCAGAAATGAAAATTTGCTGTTAATATACTTACCCCCAGGCTATCCAAGATGTAGGTCACTTTTTTCTTCAGTAGAACAGTAAAGAAGACTTTTAGCTGAAACTGTGGTCCTTGGTGATTCATAAAAGTCAGCGGCTACTAGTTTTTAAGAGTAAAAAATGAAAGCATATTAAGGAACAAAATTAATACCCGTGGCTCCTGACAATATTCTTATGAAGCGAAATGATCAGTCTGTGCAACCTGATCTCATGAAAGAGTGTATCAATAGCATGAGTTTATGTTTCGATTTAGCGTACTGTTTATACGCAGAAATGGAGTTTAGCGTGCATATGATACACAATGGGTAGGATTAGGGTTGTGGGGTAGATGCGTATCATATGTACGCGAAAACTGTGTATCATATGCACGCCAGAGTCAGTTTTTGTGTATCAATAGCACGATTTTATGTTTGTATTTGGCATACTATTTATACGCATTTTCATGAGACCGGGCTGGTCTGTGCAAGAACCTGGACATTATTAACCTGTTATCCATAGCCTCAGGCAAGTCCAATTCTTTTCTGCAAACTGGTTCTTTTGGAAAGTTCGTTTCTGGTTCAAACTGATTCACCAGTTTGTTTACAAAATCATGCAATGACGTAACATGTAGACCCTTTTAGGGCCGACGTCACAATTACGTCACAGCGCTAGCTGGAGGCAAAACGAAGCGAAAACTGGAGGCGGCCCATTCAAACCAGCACAGGTTCGGCTACATAAGGAACTTAAAATATCATCCTGTGATGTTGTGGAGACTCCAATTTGACATTAAGGCTAGAGATCGACCGATATATCGATTTACCGATATTTTCCCCGATATTTAAGCATTTTACCATAATCGGATATCGGTTTTGTAATATCGGATTCACCGATAAATGCCGCCATCTTGTGGGTGTTATGAGAATTGCGCGCAGGATCGCCATTGCAGCGCGTCTGTGGGGAGACGAGACAACAACAATGGCATGCACAAGTACTTGATTTGCTGTAGTTAGTAAACTTTATTTAACATAGCCATTAATGCACAAATTAGATGCATTACATAAATGCCTGTTATGTAGTTTATGCAGCTTGGCTCTAAGAAATAGAGAGCAACTCACGGAGTCA
>JAFVLL020006190.1:0-27334 GCA_021397915.2 Tor tambroides | reverse complement strand
CTATTAAATAGTGTTTTCACTATATTTTGGATTTTAATATCCAGTGCAGAATTGATTGTTATACGGCTCCTTCAGTGAATCGCTGCCGCCTCAGTGATCAGCCGTGAAACAGTGATTCTGTCCAAATTCCCTATAAAATCACAAATGATTCCTTTTGAGCTAAATTAAAATATTTCTTTAAATGAAATATATATATTACGTATTTTACGTTACAACTCAACTAACAGCTGATATAGATATTCAATAGAGTTTGATGTTAGCATGTTACTAATGGCATGATACTCTAATAAGGTCTAAAATATAAAAATATATAGCACATACAGAAATTGGGTTGCACTGGGGCAGTGAATCAATGCAGAAAACAAACAAACAAACAAACAAACAAACAAACAAACAGAAATCTAACATTAAAACTTGTAATTAAACATTTAATTCCGAAACTAATGTAGAAACAATAAAAAGGAAGTATACATGTTAAATAACATTTGCTTAACATATTTTTACGAAGTACTATGAAGGCCAAGCTCATTGTTATCCAATAAGACACCTCTATTAATTTATTTTATGCCTCTATAAACTTCTACATTGACCATTTTCAATCTTTGAGGGAAAAAGAGTACATGTAGACAACTGATTTCACAATCATTATTTTTTAACATTTAATAGACTGAAACTGCCTTCTGCATTCATTGATAATTTATTATCAACAATTACAGAAACATGCTCACTCATAACAACCCTTTGATGGTTAATGCTAACAATCATCACATAAACCAATTATAATTATCAAGAAAAGTAGGAAGTGGGGGAAAAGACTAAAAGATTATTTGTTTTAAATATTTTAAAAATAATTTTAGTATATTCATAATTGACATTTCTCTTGCAATCTTCACCAGTTTTTTTTTTCTCAGTGAATTTAGAGACATTTATTCTGGGATTGCAGCCACCAACAAGGGTACATACAATGGCAGCTTTTTTCACATACACCGAGACAGAGGGAGACACTTTCTGATTGTATCAAAGCCTAGTGAGCTGTCCACTCACGCAGCATTTTAATCTTGGTAAACATGTTTAATCAACTTGAAAGAGAGAGACATGATATATATTTATTACCTGGTCAGGGAAGAACTCCTGCAGAAACTGGCCTAACAGAATAATACCCAACCCCTCTGGATCCAGCTTACTCTTCATCAGATTCACACTGAGAGAGAGAGAGAGAGAGAGAGAGAGAGAGAGAGAGAGAGAGAGAGAGAGAGAGAGAACAATGGGGGACCATGAAAGGTGTAGCTTTTTGTGTGCGCGCATGTTTTCTGCATGTGGCATGTTTTCTGCTCATTGGCATCCTTCAGCAGTGAAGTGTGTTGTCTGAGGCAGTCGTCAAAATGAGCTATAATCATGAATTATGGTCAGATACTAAACATATAACAGTGAGTAATGCTTGGAATCTGACTAATATTGTTTTAAAAACAACCTCAGTGATGTTAAAACGGGGCAGACTTTTCCTTTTAAAGTCATACAGTGAGACTGATAACATTACTAACTCTCTCCCACACAAATTCAGTAATCAGAGGATGATAAATGCTTTCTTTTGTGATCACAGGTCACTTTAAAATAGACATAAAAACTGGCAATTGCCAAAACGCTGATTATGTTATATGTAGTTTCAGAAGAGGCCAAAGGAGGGTTCAGACTTCATCGACACTTGACTAAACTGCTTTTGACAGAAAAGGGTGCTGTGTAAAAACAAACACATGACCTAAACTTTATTCTGTCAACTTAACTTTCATATAACAAACCCTTTGAAAGGCTGAAGTTGTCTTTCAAGCTGTCAAAGGTTGATGTAAGAAAGCAGGTGGTTTAAAATTGCTCAGATTTCAGTGGGAAACTGTTTAAGAGGTGAAGGTTTCAAAGGGACTATGGTGAGTGGCTTTAAACAGGCTTTACATGGAAGGTTGGGACTTTACTCGCTATTCCTCTTCTTTGCTCTACAAGAGTAATGAGTCTGTTTGAATGGCATGTGAACTAGGGTTGTGTACCGAAACCCGGTACCAATATGGCACCGGTACCTATGTAACCGGTATGTACTACAACCGAATCAGAACGCAGATTTCGGTGCCGTGCCTCAGCGATCGATTAAAATATTTGTTCTTTGTTTCTCCGAACACGAACGTAAGAAGCATCATCACCGGCACCGCACGTGAAAAATAATTTCCCGACTGAGAAAATGCACGTGAACTCAAGTCGGAAAGCTCTAATAATACAAGTCCAACAAATTTTTGTAGTAACGCGAGTGTGCTGTTTTCACATTCCCACTTAAAAGCAGTACTCTGGAAACGAGAGCATCCGAGGAGCGCGTAAATGCAGAAATTACACTTGCACTGAAGCAGCAGGTAGCCGCAAAAAGGGTTAAAATCACACTACATTCTAACGTTGTAACATTGCAATCTAAAAACAAAAATAATGCTTTTAAAGCAGAAGTTAAATTTACTAAACTAAAAATGAAAATAAAAAAGCACAGACTAATTGAGTAAAACTATTTTGATTAGCCCATTACACTTTACAGTTAGTGCTATCATACAAATACACTTACTTGTAGGTTTAAAATTCGACATATGTCACATTTATTGTCCAACTACAAATATTTCAGCAAAATGTATATTTTAGTCAGAGTTATTACGCTCCGTCTGTTTGGCGCGTCTTGCCGCAGTACGCTAGTTCTAAATGAAGTCTGTGAAGTTTAGCAGCGGAGGATCGCAAAACAAAAGCTTGCGCATGACAGCAAAGTAAAATATTTCCATGGCTTTCTAACATTTACAGATGGAGAATATACCTGTGAAATGTAAGTTATGCATTACGGAAAACAGCAAACATTAAACAGCGCGAAACATCTCTGTCAGCGGCACACACAGCCTTTCTGTCAGAGCATCTGACAGGGTAAACGCATGACACAGCTTTAAACTGAGAAACTATAAACTATAGGATACTATATCTTACGAGTTTTTTAAAGCCCTTTATTTAAAGCATGTTGCATGTTTAGAACAAATTGAATTATACTTTCTCATAGCAGTTCAGTCTGTGTCCTCCCTAGATATTTTTTCAGATGCGCTCGTATCAAATTACTGTATATCAATATTAACGGTATTGCTTCATATCGTATAGCTTATAAAGAATATATCGATATCGTACAAACTCCGCCCACCCCTAGCTTTAATTAAAATGCCTAAAGCTAAAATTCTCTTATTCACGTTTTTAAACCTATTGTCCAACAAGAGAGAACATTATAACCTTTTTAGTCCACAACACCAGTTGAATGCTTCCTTTTGTGATCTGATGTAGCTTCTTGTCACAGAATGAGGCAGAAAATATGTTCCATAGGCTACTAATTCATTGATTAGCAATGGATTATAAATATGCTTTATGAAAATACCAGAGATGGCTTGAATAACACAAACTATATATTGTCATAGTTGAGTGTTTAATGTATTTGTTTTATCATTCAAAACGTTTATATCTTCTGTTTACTCAGTTACAGCCATAGCAATGCCTTTGTCCATATTGGGGATTTCCTGGAGCTTCATGAGTTCCATATAAAGTATGTGTATATGTGTGTGCATATATATATATATATATATATATATATATATATATATATATATATATATATATATATAACAAGTATCGGTTCAGGCACCGGCACCGTTTTAAAAGTATCGATTTGGCACCGGTATCGAAAAAAACCCAAACGATACCCAACCCTAATGTGAACCCAAATTGTGCAAACAGAGGAAGCATAGCTGGTTTAACATGCACAAACCTCTTCAGATCACTTTATGACAAACACAAATGTCACCTTGCTGTGTTAGAAATAAAGAGATATAATGTTTGCTATACATGAATAAAAATAATATATTATATTGTAAACATTATACACACTACCATTACAGAGTTTGGGGTTGGTAAGTTTTTTTTTAAAATGTTTTTGAAACATGTTTCTTACGTTCTTATTATTTTCAATGAAAACTATTGTGCTGCTGAATATTTTTGCAGAAAATAGATGCTTTTATCAGGATTCTTTGAGGAATAGAAAGTTAAAAAAAAATAGCATTTATTAGAAACCAAAATCTTTTAAAAACATTTACTGTCACTTCTGACAATTTAATGCATCCTTACAGATAGGTATTACTTTCTTTCAGAATAAAAAAAAAAGAAAGAAAATTTCTGAACATCTGAAATGTTTATGTACAGTACATATTTCTTGAGGAATAATAATAAAAATATTAACTGTACTATCAAAATAATATTAACATTAAAACATTACTGTAACACACAGAAACTTACTAGTCTGGGTCGGAGACCAGATCCAACGCTTTCATAACATCTTCGAGCAGTGTGTCTGGAATGAACCCATTATCTGAAGATGAGGAGAAAAGAAGAGAGGCAGATGGTTAGAGCTTCTGAAAGTCTTGATCAGCACCCACACCACTGGTGTCTTATGCCCAATATAAAACACGAGTTTCATCTCACTAATTGAAGCCATTCTGCCGACCACGCACACATATGCACACAAACACATTAAGACAATGGCTGATAAATGGATGGATGAGTGGTGTGTGTTGTTTTTCCTCCTCTCTGGTCTCCAAGTGTCTGACAGGATGTTTGGAGAGCAGCTGGTATGCTAACTCTTTTCCGTTCGCTATAAAATGAACTCTCTGCTTAAACTTTCCTGCAGTGACTGGATTAAGAACAATAAATATCTGTACCACAGCATGAAATCAGATACACTCGGGCGTTTTGAATAATGCATTAGAAACTTTGGCTAAAATAGCTTCTATACTACTGACATAAATAGGTATTCACAAAATATTACTTCTGCAATGTGATACATTTCTGAGTGAAACTATATTCAGTGAAAAATATTGTGGGGTGGCATCAGGGTTTAATTGGATTATTATTGTCAGCTTAATTTATTGCCTAATATCATTTTTTTCATAACTGCACAACCTTGATGGATGAATTTAGGTATGAAAATAATTTCTCTTTAAAACAATGCGCTAATTAATATTAACACAAAGGGCATTTATTTGCAAAGTAAACAGGGTCAAGTTTGATTTCATGTCACTTATTTAGTATTTTATCTACATAACCAGACTGTAAGATGCAAGTTTTCCTTTCTCCTTTGGACAAATGAAATGCATGTGAAAGATCTCATTTAATGCCTAAACTGTCTGTGTTCAGAGTCGATATAAACACATTCGTAGTGCTGGTAACTGAAATTGAACTAAAATACACAGACTCTCATGCACGCGCACACACACACACACACACACACACACACACACACACACAGAGTGTATTGTTCTTATTAGCGCGAGGATCAGGAATGTTGTTTACGACGTTAAAAGGCAAAAAGATGCCAAGCAAGAACATCTAATCTTGTTCTTGATGACAATTTGAGTGTGTGCTGCAAATTAGACACTTTAAATCAAAACCTTGGAAGAACACTTACGTTCTCACTGTGACACATTCAGTGATATATACACACACAAACCTCTTCTACCTGACAGATATGAGACAGTGCAGTGGGCGAGCTCAGCTCCAGGTTCTCATTTCTTCCATCAAACGCCCTCTCTACCTGTTCTCTATATGAGCATCAGGAGTCTTAGATTTAAATCAAAAGCAATAAATATTAGAGGAAAAACTAGGGAAGGAAAATATAACTTCATGCAACAGATTCTGGGAAAAAAAAACACAAACAGGATATACAGGCAAAGATATACTGCACTGCATATGACTAAAGGAGCACCAGTGGTTTGTTCTTAAAGCTACATTGCTGACTTTGCCATCTGAGCACAGTGACTTATCTTAAAATGATAAATCATCAAGTGAGACTTTCCTCCCCACAAATCCTCAGTAGAACTGCTCAAAAATAAAACACTGTTGGCTGTTAATCATATATAGGACATTCAGTTGGAAAACATTACTATAGAGAAAGTAATCAGTGAGTTGGTTATAAATATTGGAAAAACTACAGAAATGTGGAGTCTACATAATATTCAGAAGTTTGGAGTTTTTAATTTAATACTTATATTCACTAAAATATCAACATTGGACCCCAAATTTTGAAGGGTAGTACATAAACCAAAAATAAAGGGTTTCTGCCTCATGAGAACCTGAGGGGTGTTTTTTTTTAGTATTTTTTTTTTTTTTTAATATATATAAAATTTGGGAGCTATATCACCCTGTGTTATACTTTGTGAATTGTAGTTAATATATCAGGATCTCTGTCAAAGATCAGTTGTGTGAAAGTTGTGCACTTCATATGTTCAGGTTTGGCTTGTCAGCTGAAGAATGTTTAAACAGTGGCAGTGAAATTGTATGTTGGTGAATGTGAGGGAGTGAGTGAGTGTGTAGTCTGGTCTTTAGGACTGATATCTGGCTGTGTAAAGAGATACTGTGGGACAGTCATCAAAAAGAATGGAGGGCTTAACCTTAAACCTAAATATGTAGCCACCGAACTACATAACTGAGCCACACATATACACACACACACACACACACACACACACACGTAGAATTCCATGGAGAAGAAAATTACCGTTCTAATACCCCACTGAAATAACGCCTTCGTATGAGATCAAATGTACTCTTTTCTTTCTCATTTCCTCTCTCCTCGGTTACAGTAAAGTATAAACAAACACAGTAAGCATAGGATCTTTGCACTGCCTGATAAGTTGCAGAGATAATAAACGTGCTCTGGATTTTGTGGAGCTAAAGCTCATCTTCCTCTCAGTGAAGGACAAGTTGACTCAGCTGCTGGGGTTGAGTTGACATTGAGTTTCTTCAGTCCCTTTTTCAGGTTCACAAATATGTGAAATTCTTCCATTTTTTTAATCTTACCTTCCGGGTCAAAGGTCTGGAAGACTCTTCTAGCCTGCTCTGAAGGAGATTCGGGGGCCACCAAAGCCATCTCCTAGAAAGAGAAGGAAATATGAAATAGAAAAGAGAATTATGGCATGGGCCACACCATTTTTGAGATGCTAAAATATTTATATTTCAAGTTTACAGATATTATTTTCTCTATAAGTCATTCATAAGTTGTTTTTTTTCTGAGGATGAGGGAGCGCTGACCATTCACACAATCTCTTTGAGTACTGAGAAGGCACTAACCGATGATGCAATGTGCTTTAAGAGCCCTTGCTGAAATATACAACAATAAAACTCAGAAAATGTTTATATGAACTGTACTTGTGTCAATTTGTTTGTGTGTGTTTGCAAAAGGACTGAGTGTGTGTGATTAGGTTTGGGTGTGTGTGCGCGTATGTGTGTATAACTGATCTAGAGATAAACTCATAAATGTCAAAACTGCCCTTCCATCAAGCAATCTCAGAGATCTTTTAATGAAAACAATCTTCTATCTCTCTCCCACATGCGCAAAACTCACAAACAGGCTGCGAACTTTGCTGATTAATAGAAAACAAACCAAGATCCATGTGTGTTTGTTCATGTTTGAGTTACAGCGGGATCACTGCCCCATCAATGTGTTGCCGGAGGGACTTGGGACAACAAAACACATCTGTATGTGTGTAAAAACGACTCAAGCTGGAAAATATGCAGAGTCAGCATGCACAGCTGAATCACATACAGCTAAAAAGAGTTCACAGAGTTTTCCATCTCAACATTCCAATATCGTTCAGAGTGCCATTTAACCTCATATAGGAATCAAGCTTTATAACTATAGCATTATTGGGAAGCACAGATGCATTTGAATATTCAATATTGTAAGAAACTGTAGTCTGCCTCGACCCAGCTTCCACTCCAAATTGTGTTTTAAACCATACTCCTTTCCCTACAAAGAGCTTAATTATCATAGAGATAGTTCTTGCTGTTTAAATATGTAAATAGTATCTCCGGAGTGATAATTCGTCACTTATAGCATGGGAACGTCAGTAGGCCATCGAGAACCATCTGCTGACCAAAAGGATACAGGAAACAACTGATAGGGATTCTATTTAATCTTATTACCTTAACATTTGGTCGTTCCCACCTGAAAGTCTACCAAAGATGTGGGAACGGAAGGCTATCACTTTCATTGTTATCCGCAATTTACATTTAAAACGAAACTTCATTTACATGTTGAGCGGGAAGATGAACGTAATACAGTATAAAATGTTTGAGCTTAGGATGTTGGGGGTTCATTCCGACTCCGTTGAACCCAAGGTACGACATGTACTTTGTCACTGCTATGCTGCAATAAACATCTTCATCAAGATCTTCAACGTCTTCATCACTTTTTCTTACAATATGGTGTAACAAGACAAAAGAAATGTGCAACAAGACTCCAAAGCATCAACAAAATTCAATATTTCAATCATCATTTTGTTAACAACCATTAAAGTGATCAGTGAGTTTCAAATCTGCTCAGGATGTTTTCTGGAACAGACTTTGAGTGATCCAAACTTCTGACCTGTCCCCTCTTTTGAACCCATTCACTTTAAAATCTCATTCTCACCATCTGTTTCACTCACACAAGCTCTGATTCTTATTATTAGAAAGAAAGGCAGTGGATTAAGGGGTTAACTAGTTCTCATGGTGACTGATGATAAGAACAAGGTCATATTATCAAAACTCTACATGGGAATTCATCAAGACTCTTCAAATATGAAGCATAATGAGAGCTAGATGAGTGTTTGAAAGAGCTCTATTCTGTTTAAATGACAGTGTTGTCAAAATGATGGCCAATAAACTGTGCTCTAATACTCAAGAATTTTTGTGAAGCAGAAAATACAGACAGAATAACGGAAAGCAGTCATTAAAATGAAATGTACTGTATAATGGGAAATATCTCAGAATTTGGCAAATTTTGGATTAATAAATCAAAAGTAGGGCTGCAGAATTAATCAAATTGAAATGGTGATATACACTACTGTCTGTGATTATTAAACCACCAAAAGGTTTAAACTTCAGTATGTAACTGGCCCCACACAATTTGAGCAAAGTACATGAAAGATTCTTCATTTCATATGGCTTGTTGAGAGATCAGCTATTCCTGAAATAATCAGAAATAAAATCTTTGTCTATTGGACCCAGAATACCTTGGCACACCCTGACAACCACCACTCACGTTTTCTTCTGAAAATCTAAAAGTCCAGTCAAATATGAAGTGTTTTACTGCAATCGAAAAGAACAAACATTAGCAATGAACATACAAACACGGTCATGGAAGAGTGAACATAAACACAGGCTGTATACTTTCACAGTATGCTTTCAGTATAACACTCACAAATATCTCCTCTTATTTCAAAGAGTAAATATACAGCTCACAGTCACACCAAGAAAGAGGGACAGAGCACCAGAGGAGATAAAATGAGAAAGAAAAAATGAGATACAAAGGAATGAGAAAGTAGATGACAAGGAGGAGAAGTTGCAGCTGGATACTGTTTGTCTTAATACCACAATCGGCGCTAGTACTCCACACAGTCAATCCGGACACCTTTCCACAGTCGAATGGCAGGTAGTCAAAACCAAATTAAACTTTCAGAGCTCTTGCCTGAGGCCATGTGGAGTTAGAAACCCTCATTCCTGAAGTAATGAAAAAGATTTGTTAGTTTTAACATATAGCGGTAGCTCAAAGCTCAGTAGTGGCGAGAGACTGAGAGAAAAGTGGACGAGTGCTTAATTATACAAGTGAGAAGTTTCAATAGGCAAGACATCTGCCGTGAACTCTTAAGAGTTCGTCTGCCTCATAAACATGGGTCAAACAATCTGACAGACTCAAAAGTAGCATTTCATTATTTTAAAACCCATATGATTTTCTTTTTTCTGTTAAACACAAAGGACAAGGGGGAAAAAAAATAAAATAAAACATCATTAGGGGTTAATATTTAGTACTCCAAAATCAACTTGAACAACTTTAAAGGTATTTATTGATTTGTTTTTATTTATATATTTGCAGCTCTGAAGTCAATGTATGTTTTCATTGTAGAGCAGCAGAACTTTTCTTTAAAATTGCTTTTAAAATGTTTTCTATTACATTACACAGAAAAAAGTCTTTATAGTCACTTTTGATTAATTTAATGTAGGCTATTCTTGCTGTAAATCAATATTGCAAATTATACAGGGAACCTTTTAACTTCATATACTGTATGTGACAAATAAAGAAAATATAAAAATAAATAAAAATGAACAACAGTCTGTGCAGTTCAATTCTATTTGTTTAACAGAAATTAACTGACAACCAACCAAACACTGCTTTGTGAATATCAACTCAAGTAAACAGATTTCTTGTTTACAACTGTTCTTATACATATTTAAATGTATTTTTTTAATCATTAAAACTAATAATAACTTGAGGTTGATTAAATAACTGCTCACTTTATGCACATTTCATTGTATGCAACAGATCAGAAGCACTGTACTTCAAAATTTCTTCTTTTTTTTTTTATGTTCCACTGAACATAGAAATTCAGACCGGTTTGACATAAGGGTGAGCAAACTGCCTTTTCATTGCGTGGCATAATGAAGATATAGACATAGGCCAGTCATTGTGGAGAATGTCAATGAAGCAGAATGTTTTGTTGGTTAGAAATCACAACATGCTTTCAAACATCATCCTTTTTTTGTGCGTGTGCACTGACATCAAGTACATCAGTCATGACATGTTTGTGCACATAAACCCTCCAAATTACGTTCCACATACACAAACATGCACTGTGGCTCCATGCTAATAGCAAATGAGTGCATGTCTTGTTATAAAGTCTGACCCCTGGTGACAAAAACAACATGCTGTTCCGCTGATGTTAACACTGTGGCTTCGCAACAACACAACCAGTCCTGTAATAAACCTTGCTGAGTCAGCATTTCTCTGTCGCGCTCTCTCTCTCTCTCTCTCTCTCTCACTCACACACACACTTTAATAGAGGGGAATTACAGAGCAGTGTGTTGGGTAAAGACTTCAGCTCGAGGCAGGATGGTTCTGTGCGATGAGTGATCTGACCCAGACGGACCCTTGGAGCCACACTGAAGTCAGATTCTCCACACAGACCTGATATCCTGGACGGTTTTGGGTTTCAGGGACACAAACAAAGTAAAGCCTCATTTATTGACTAAAAAAAGCAACATTGTCTAAAACGGTCTTAAATTACACATAGTAAAGGGCACGGTCAAGTCATACAGGTGTTTTCAGCCAAGTGCCTTGAGCATTTCTGTCAGGGCAATGGTAATATTCCCAACTGCACTCTGTGCACTTAGATACGGTGATATTATATATGCCTGTTTATCAACTGGCTCAGCGAGCATAATTTTTCAACATATCTGTAAAGCAGAGTCACATGTTAAGAATCCTGAATCTGGCTTTCATTAGTTTCTTGAGACCCAAATACATCCGGCGCACACTTGCGCCGTAGAAGGCAACAGTTGGAGGCCATAGATGGAGATCAGGGAGGCGGCTCACACACGGGAGCGAGAAAAGCCAATAGATGCTGATGACTGAGCTTCAGAAATATCCATGAGACTGGACACAAATGTCATGAACGCTCACACAAAATCACTTTTTCAGCATTTACAGGCAATTACTTCTTTGCAAATGTGAAAGATAAAGTACTTTACTTGCACAAGCCAGCAAGCTGGAGTAAAATAATGTCAGAAAAAGATAAAGAAAAGAGAAAGACAGAGAGAGAGACCTTATCCTCACCTCTAAGAAAGCCATATGATTAAACATAGTATCAAATCTGTGATAAGGAGAGTTATATGCAGATGACAGATGAGAAGAATAGAGTGTGCTTGACTCTGTTTTTAGAAAGCTTAGAATAAAACTGTTTAACCTTAAAAGGTGATGTGAGATTGTACATTAGACTGAACATGCGTTTTTTACACTCCTGTCATCCACACAAACCCCAGGCCAGCCTGATACATTCCAGCTCTAGTGAGGTAAAAATCAAGTGAAATCCAGATCAGAATTAAGCTGATTTTATCTTGCCCTATCCCCATTTCACAACTTAACTCTAGTAGAATCAAAAGGGTTGTTCATGTAGACACTGATCATTTTGTTGTCAGTTTTAGGTGACCCAAGTTTCAACTTTATCCACAACGCAGCAACTATCAGTGAGAGTGCAGACAATGACACGTTGCTGGTATCATGACAAAAACAAAAAACAAAACAATACTTTAGTGCCCAAGCACTAAAGTCCCATTCATGTACAAATGAATCTTTTGAGCCAACTTGTGTAATAAATAATAAAAAAAAAAGTTGCTGAATTAACATCAAGTTCTCATTACTTCCAATGATATAACACACTTTAGGCCTATTTAGGCCCATGAAAGCAGAT
Organism: Tor tambroides; assembly: GCA_021397915.2. NCBI lineage: Eukaryota > Metazoa > Chordata > Actinopteri > Cypriniformes > Cyprinidae > Tor > Tor tambroides. The sequence goes on along the minus strand of JAFVLL020006190.1, from coordinate 15,011 downwards.
CTACACAAGAACTACAGAGTTCATTTCAGTTAGCATTCACAGAGCAATTTTTGGTTGTGCTTCATCAGCAACTGAACTAGCAATTGAAATAGTTTTTATAAGCAAAGAATTTTACATTGTTAAAAAAAACAAAACAGCAAAGTAGAATGATTTCTGAAGGATCATGTGACACTGAAGACCAGAGTAATGGCAGTTGAATTTATTATTTAAATGTTAATAATATTTCACAATATTACTGTTTTACTGTAATTTTAATAAAATAAATGCAGCCTTGGTGAGCATAAGACTTCTTTCAAAACCAAAAAAAGAAAAAAAAAGTCTGGTTATTTTAATTCACAAGCTTTCAATTTCATTTAATTCTGATTGATTTAGGTTACATTACCAATGAAAAGTTTGAGGCCTGAAGGACAGATGAATTTGCACCTAATAAAGCTGGATACTGTAAGCAGGAACACCTAATAGCAACCAACAGTAGAGCAACTTATCAACCTGCTGCAATTTAAATGGTTTCAGACAAAGCAATCCTACTTCTGAATTGACAATGCTTTGTAAAAGACCACCTTTTGTCACTGAAACTTTCAACCAAATGCGATTAGTATTGCAGGAAAGATTGGTATCTCAGAGAGTCTGGTTCAGGTGCAAAGGTTCATGGGTTCTGAGGTGAAAACCCATTCTTGGAGGTCCTCTCAGCAGTCAAGCTCCGAACAACAAGCACAGTGTTTAACCAACATCAAAGCAGCAGCAACAATTACACAGTCACATTAGCCACATTACCAATTACGGCAACCAGACCACTGCAACTCAAACTACAGGTAGATCTGCTCCTCTGAAGTTCTCCACGACAGAGAAAATGTCACCAGCATCAGACAGCAGTGGTTTAGACACCCGATACGTCTGAGCTGGCTGGGTCACTGACTAGTCTCGCTGTTAAAGTTGAGGTCTGTCCATTTCCACATTTAACACTATCTCCCCATCTCCTTGTCGTCTCTCTTTGTGTCTACGTCTTTTGTTGGTGAAGTATTCCCTATACAGGCGTCAGTATTAGTGAGAGGCTGCTGAAGAGGCCATTGTTGTGGGTTAAGAGAGGATGTAAGGCCCTGCATGTATTATACCCATGGGGCTCGTAAAGTAGTGCGTGTATGTTTGTCCTTACAGCCATGTAGAGCCTTGACAGAGATGAAATTCAAGGCAGGGCCAATGATGGCACATGTCCGATTGTATGACTGATGAGCAATAAAAACGTGTGGTGTGCATTAGGGGTGGGTGACATACAGGTAGAAACTTGTTAACCGGTAGATATGTTGGTAATTTCTATCGCAGTTACATGCTCACGTGACGCTGCTGTGCTATGTGGTTATGAAAAGTTATGGTTTGCACGCATTTTTAAGCATTGCTTTTTAAAAACAAGTGATTTTTAAGCAGTTGAAATGTAATCTGCAGCAAAAAAGAACTCATTTTGCTATATGCAAGTGCTGTCTGAGAGACTGTGTTTGAGCACTGTCAGAGAGGCATGAAGGTCACATGAAGACGGTGCTCATAGTTATTTTTGCCACTTTTTAGCCTTGAATGGTTAAATACAAACACTTTTGTGTCAAAATGCCCATCTTTGCAAGTATCCTTATAAACACAGTAATTTAGGTCTGAAGTCAAAGCAAACAGCTGAGAAAGAAAACACATGCGTAACTGTATATTGGATCTAGGCAGCTCTTAAAGTGACAGCAGTCTAATAATCCCGCTGTCTGTCATTCATGTTAAAGCAAACAACAAAAGAGAGAAAATTATAATTTTAATTAGTTTCTTATTCTTATTTAATCGCTGATTGTTTACTTGTCTTCAATGAGCTTTTGTTGAAAAATTAGGATAAGTTTTGTGATATTGATGCTGGTGACAAGAATTATGAAATTTCTATGGTATCAAAAGTTCTGATATCAAGAAGACCTTATTTAAAGGTGCCATAGAATGGATTGATACAATATTTTAAATTGTTCTCTGATATCTACATAGAAGGTATGTGGCTTAGGTAAGGGCAAAAATTCTCCAGAAACGGTTTTACATGTCCATTTACAACCCTAGGATTTCTCCCTAGAATGAAATGGTCTGTTATTACCTTATTTGAAAGGGTCATGAATAATAATGTTGAGCTCTGCTCTGATTGGCTGTTTCACAGTGCGGCTCAATGTTGAGCTCTGCTCTGATTGGCTGTTTCACAGGGAGGCTCATTTCAGTAGCTCACACAGCAGGAAGGAAACACAGGGAAAATATATATTTCAATACTTTCTCGCGCAGTTATATCTTTGGGTAATTATACTGTAAATAAAATGCAGGCATCAGGGAGCTGCTATTAATATGCTGGGCATTGAAACTGCTTTAAAATGCACGATAGCTTTTTAGTTTCACTTTTGAGATTCACGATCGCACATACTCTGTTTATACTATGGACCGGCAGTACTTGCCACACATTTTACAAGATCAGATGCTTGTCAGTGGTGCTCAGGATCTGTAAATTATTCGCCATCATCCTCAGTCATCTCTCCTTACTCTGTTTATGTGGTAAGTGAAATCTTATGTACTGTAAAATAACAGGCTAAGGCTAGCAAGGAGCTAAACATATCCCTTTAGGGGCTCGCGTTATTTTATTAGAACACGTTATTTGCTTTCTGTGCCTTTCTGAATACAGACACCAACCCATCCCTGCACTTCACATCCCCTGCACAGCCTGGAACATAAAATTTATTTTCATGATCTGCCATTTTCCTCGCTTGTTTCTTCACAATACCTGCAGAACTTCTGATGGTTCGGCTGGTGGCTGGCCTAGAACATGGGCGGGTATATGCAAATGTTGGCAAACATTTAAAGCAAAAGAACTATATTGTGATATGTATCGTTATAAGATTTTGGTTGTATCGCTCACCCCTAGAGTGGATGCAAATATAGTTTTATCATTCTTGGTGTGAACAGGCTTTAAGAGGTTGTGGTTTCATATATGTGCACAAGTGCGGCACTACAAAGCTGAAGAGTATATAATAGATCATATCCCACTAAAGGAATGATTAACGATGTGTCAGACAGCACAATGCCTCTGAGAGACAACTGTCTGATGAAACTCGAAACACAGTGTCTGAGACTGGAATCTATTAAGCGATATTATTTTCCTTCCTTCCTATTCTGTTCTTTTACATGTCTTAGTGTATATGCCACTGTGCCCTCCTTTCATGGAAGACATAAGAACGTGATGATTGAAGTCTTTCAAGCTGACAGAAATCAGAACCCGTGTTGGTTTCGGGTCACATTCACTGTTGCACTATCGCTGTGAGAACACAGTGGTCCTATATGTGGCAATACAAAAGATCGAGGGCTCCTCACAGTAGCAGAGCAAGGCTCTACAGAAGCACGACTGTTGCAGTGAGGTGAGCTCCTGTGGGACTCACAAAATTAAGGCGCGTGTTTGTGTTTGGGGGCATGGAGTCAGTAAATTAGCAGAGGATGACAGAGCCCTGGGGTGCACCAAATGACTTTACCAGCATTGTGGTTTCTTTTTCCTCTCAAAGAGCTCTGTTCAAAACCCTAGTGAGCTGACTCGCTGACTATTACCTACACAGGCAGTTGCATTCTAAGGCAACATCCTAGCCATTACAGAACCTTATAAGCGGCCAACTTTAAATGCTTCACATTGATTTTAATAGTTTGATGCTAGCATGTTATTAAACTAAATAAATACTTAGAAACAAGATTAAATATAATTAACTACAGTATACATCACCACATTTATGAATATTTTATTATGAAATGTTAATATTCAGCCTTAGACTGCCAGCACAGCAAAATAATCTTTCAGATTTTATTTCTGTGTCTACTAATGGGAAAAGGCTTACTATTCATTGTTTTCAGTTTTTTTAATCTGACTGATACAACAATGTTTTTAAACTAAGTAGTGTTAATTAAATGTATATAATAATAATAATAATAATAATAATATATTGTATAATATACTTGGTTTAAAAACATTGTTTTATCAATGCATTGCAAATCTGTTTTTTTTCCTTTCCTTTTCTTTTTTTTGTACAAAGCAAATTTTGCCAAAAAAACAAACATGAAAAAATCATCATGAATATTAATGCTTGGGAAAATCTAAAATAAAATAAATTTTAGGAATTTCCTCCAACCACCTTAATTTCTTTTACTGAACTCACATGAATTTGATTGAAAAACATCTCTTCCATCTTTATTTGACCCTCTAACTCTAGCACTCTCTATTCCAATTCTATTCTTAAATAAAAAACTAACACTAGTTTTTCTAATCTTTTTGTATTCTATTTGTTTTCTTTTTATTTATTATACAATTAACAAAAGCAAAAAAAACTGTTTTCTTAATTTATTATATAATTGAAAAAAAAAAAAAAAACCTTGCTACATGTACTGCTTTAAGCTAACTGAGAGTTGTTATAGCTCTTGCTCTTTTGTTGATTTTGATTGCTTCCATTGTCCTCATTTGTAAGTTGCTTTGGATAAAAGCGTTTGCTAAATTACTAAATGTAAATGTAGATTGCCTTCTCCTCGAATGAAAAATGAGCCTTCATGTCAAAAGCATACCTACGATGCCCCAGAATACGTTCTCCATAGGTAGCTCACTATGTTTTGGAACAGAGCCATTAAATAACATCCCTCATTTTTGTAGCGCCATCATTTACAAAGTATTTTGCACCAAGCAGGGGGCTGAATTGGAAACTGGACGAAAACAGCTTTGTGAGCTAAGGGCCGGCTGCAGTGGTTTGTGGGTATAAGAAGGGATCAGGCCCCTGAAGGGTGGACAGGAAGGAGAAGAGGACCAAGGGATCCGTAAAGAGATGAGGATGTTAACCTCATCAGAACTGAGACAGAACTTGGTCTGATGAGTGGAACGAGGAAGCGAGGGATAAGAAGAAGGTTAACATCCCATACTTAGATACAGACAAAAGGCCTCCAGAGAGACAGAGCAGGATGGAAGGAAATAAGGGATGTGAAGCTCATCACCTCAAATAAAAGCAGAGCTTGAAAGCAGCTATGAGAGGTAAAAAAGTGAAAGCGGTGGAAGATGGACACCATCATCTCTGTGTCCAACACGGGCCAGAGCGTCAGTAGACCCATTAATCACCTTGTGAGTGGGTGTGTGAGCAAGAGAAGCATCAGATTTGGTATAAACAGGGGTACTGTGGTTCAGTAGTCACAGATCGTGTTTCTCTGCATTATACACGGTTATAGTTACCAGTGCACTGCGCTAAAAGCTGCTATTCCATTACTCACTGTCCTCAGGGTGTGTGTGGCCGTTCATCCACTGGGACATAAGATCATTCCTTTAGTGACCACTGCTGTGTCTGTCCGTGGCCCTCTCAGGACCTCTGTGAAAGGTCATTTGTATAGTGCTTTGTGTGCACATAAATCAGATAAGAGTGGAACACAAACCCTATTAGAAGCTAAAAGCAGAGACACAGAGACAAACAAAGACGGTAACGGGAGTATGGATCCGTTGGGAGACGGGCTTAAAACTTGTCATTAGAGACACCTATCTTATGCGCACACACAGAGAGAGGGAAAAAAGCCACCTTCCATGACACATTACAAACAAACTGTGTTAACAGACAAATCCCATTGGAGAGAAATCTTTAAGTCTAAAATAAACTTTTAGGAAGCCACTGACAAACTGTCAGAACAGTCACCAAAAATTAGACCAGCACAGCCACAAAACCATCTCAAATTCTCCACACCAAATGAACAGCTGTCAAATATAATAACATACTGATACCATATTACTAAATTAACAGAATTTACATATTTATCAACCAATATTGGATATTTAATTTTATCTGCCTTTTTCCTAAATAATAATGAACCAAACACAATAATGTTAGACAGCACAGACATGGTTATCAAGAAATTGTGCTCTCCTAATGATTAAAACAACAACAAACAGGTTGTTTCAGGATAACCAAAAGGTTAAATAAACTAAATTCTATCATGAAGCTAGCTAACTAACTCAACCCAATTAGTCCGAAGGATTTAGTGTGCATCCTGTTAACAGCTGCTCTTTGAGTTGTCGCCTGAGAGTTTTTTCCCTCTCTGAGGGCCTGGCAGAATGGCTGACTCCACTGGTGACTCCAGAGGGAAAACTAAACCAGATGGACACACAGAGAGCTCTAGGGGGGAAAAGATCGGCTTTCCTACCGGAAATCTTGGCATTACTCACCTGAGGCTATGCTCTGCTAACCAGCCCCAGAGAGAATGTGGAGAGAGAGTAGTGGGTGCCCTGAGAGCATAAGGGTTAAATTGATTGTGTGTGTGTGTACTGAACGGGGCTGTTGTTTGTATAAGAGAGCAGAGAGTAACAGGCCCTTAAATCATTAAGATCTTCTAAAGCTCATGGGAATGGAGCAGCTCTGAGTGTGAGAATGTGTAATATCTGCTGGAGGTTCAGCTCTCCACCAAGACGCTTCATCTTCAATATGATTGAATAAAAACCTATACGAAAAAGCTAGTGAGAAATGGCATATCTGTGCAGTGTTGGAGAAACGTCTTTGAAACTGATTCTTCGAGAGGCTCATAAATTAAAAGCACAGCTTCCTCTCATATTGAAGTATTTCCTGAATAAATAGAGAGACATGAAATATTTTGAACGTAATCATTGTATTATGTGAGAAGAAAGAGACCAGAGTGATATGAGAAACATTAAAGTAGCATGAAGGCAATTGGTTGCCTGGGACAACGGTTACAATTATCCAGTGTAGCAGTCATCATATAAAAACATTTGACCATAGAACGCCACGACTAACCAATTAGAATGAAGTATTCCAGAGAGCTGTGAAATAAATAGTAATAACCAAAACAGTATTTTATTAAATAATAATTTTTCGTGAAATGGAAGACAAAATACAGCACAAAGAATTCTGTGAACATTGGGGAACAACTGCATGAATCAATGAATCTGTGACTTGAATAAACCAATTTGCCAAATCAGACAAAAGATGCTACTTACTTGATAGCAGCTGAACTACTGTCACATTACAGAAAAATGCAATTATGTTAGAAGCACAGCTGCTTTTAGTCTACTTCCCAACACAGAATCTGACTACACTGGGGCTAACAGATTATACTGTACTCAAGCTAAGATTTGGTCTAAGAAACAGGAAGTAACTAAGAAGCCTGGAAAAGCAGGAGCAAAGGATGGGGAAACTATCAGTGTGTAATGACTTAGATGAGATGGATACTTACCGTAAATTTTACTTTCAGAGCTCTTATGTAGAAAATCTCCACACAGACTATATAGTTACTATACTGACAGACTATAACACACAGTACTACCAGCCTACACACAGGAACAATGAAGGGTGAATCATGGGCAGAAGTATGAGATGAGCCTTTGTTAGTCCCAAGGATTTTGATCCTGCAGCTCTAATCAGGATGAGACACATCAATGATGAAAGACTCAGTCAAATACATTAAAGCACTGCTGCTTCAAGCCCATTATGCTTTAACAGTAAATCAGCCCTGTTCAGAGACCTGTCTATTTCTAAATAATACATAACTACATTCTAAGTACTTTATGTTAGTGCTGCCTACAGTACGGCAATATGGTAACATTGGTTATTTTGTAACTGTATAACTTTGGCTCTAATATTTTGACATTTAAAAGGAAACATGCACTGTATTTCAAAGAATCAAAAATAATTAAAATTTTTTTTTTTTTTAGTTATGCTGGATTTAAGTTATGCATTAAAATTTAAGTTATGCATTAAAAAAAGTGGCTAGTTTAAAGTAGGGCTGGGCGATATATCGAACGGTATGATCATGCGCATCTCGTCAGTAAAGCCTGTTCCGTGATTAGCGCTGAATCTCCATCACCTGTTTTCAAATGGAGAGGCAGTTAATACACAGAGCCGTAGTTCACTGACAAGCTACGCAATATCGCGTTCATAATCGAATGCGATTCATCTGCGATACTGAACGCGATATTGCCTAGCTTGTCAGTGAACTGGGCTCTGTGTGTCTTTACAGTATTGAAAATAGGTGATGGGGTGCGCCAATCACGGGCAGCGGATCTTGTGTCCTATCGTTCGATATCGCTCAACAGTTAAAAATATAATTAATATTAATGATAAGAGTACTCCATCACCGTCACAAAATTTCCTGAACAGGAAGGAAACAAATCATGGACAAAGAGAGTCTCTAGTGCGCACCCTCTCTCGGCACACACACAAATGCCGGATGAGGATAACGTACTGACAGTAAATGGCCTTAAGTGTAAGGCCATGATTAATGCTCGCTGTCAATCTCATTTGCCTCCAGGTGGAAACCTTTACGAGAAACAAGCATTTCCTTTGTTGAGTAAAGGGATAAAACACATGGGTACTCACACAAAACTCTGTAAACACTATAATCCAGTGGGTTTTAAAAAAGTCTCGCTCTCCTGTAGTTGAATAAATCTTTAAGCCATGAGAAGTCATGCATTACTGTGACTTTACCAAATGGCGACAACAGCAATATGATAAAAAACACAAGTGTCACCATTTCCATTGTTTATACTTACAGTCTGAAGATGGAACATACCCCTATCCCAAAGTACTAAACCTCAGGGCATAACAGCTACATACCATTTCTGCTGTGAACATGAATGATACCTCAAATAGAGCAGCTTGAGGTGTGCTATTACTTTTCCAAGCAATGGGACGAGGGCTTTCAACAGGGCAACAGTAAAATGGCTGGGGGAAAAAAAAAAAAAAAAAAATACACAGAGAGACGGACCCAGGCCATGTCTTGGGACAACAATATCACAGAGACCTGGAGTGGGCTCTTTTGGCCAGTTGAGCAAGTACCGTCTAGCAACCATATGGCAACTAGGGTTGGGCGATATGGCCAAAAATATTATTGCAATATTTTCCCCATGTCATATGACATTGATTAAACTCCACAGAGAAAGCTACATTTTAATTTAGGGAACCATAAAATCCATTTTATTTTTCCCTAAATTCTGTGTTTTCCGTGAGCACCAATCCTTCACACAGAGACACACAGAACTTGCAGACTTATTAGCGACATTCACTGACTGGCTGTTTTATTTCTGCTGTATGACAGGCCGACAGATTAATCCATACAGACTAAAAAGAACTTATCATCGTTAACAACATAAATTTCATGATCTTAAAATGATATCGTTTACTGCTCAGCTCTAATGGCAACACTCTGGAAGTCTGTGGAATACAGTTCTGTGGAATACAGTTCTCACATCCATCATAAAGACGTGCTTTAACACCAAGTACTACAGTTACATGAACTGACATTTCCACTCAGACCCAAGATACACCTCACATTAGCCATCCCTCTTTGTGAGCATGCTGGAGTGCCAAATCTGACCACATGCCGCATGGGCTAAAGCCAGGACACACCACACTGGATGCCTTATAAGTCCAAAAACCTCTTTCTGCCTCTCATCATCCAGCCCATACTCCCCACTCTTTCTTCTTTTCTCTTCCAGAAGACGTCTAAAGCACTAAATCTATTAGCTAGCACATTCTTGTGTTTTTGAGTCTTCACTCAATAACGAAATAAAAGAAAAGTAAACTACCAGACTGTTTCAGATAAGAAAGAGAGAGAGAGTAGAAGAGTGAGGGAAGGAAGAAAGGAGCTTATTTTCTTAACTCACCTTAGTGAAGAATACTGAGAGATGAGTCTCACTGCCAAGGATCCAAATAGGGAACTTTGGAGATTTGAGAAATGCGCCAACCTTTAAAAGCAGAAAAAAAGAAACAGCAGTTGAGCGCCAATCTCCATACCGATACCATGACTGCCTGGCCAGCCACATTCCAGAACCATCACAAACAGGTTGATTCACTGCGATAAGGTGATTGGTAATACTTACAGGAACTGCCAACTATACAATCATTCAACTTATGAAAATGATAGGACGCCAATTTACACTTAAACACTAGAATGTTCACTACAACTGATTATGAACGGTTGATAGTGTTATATGCATAGATATACTAGATGCCTCATTAGCGACTGTTTCTATGGGCCGCTATACGTAAGCCGTCCGCCATATTGCAGCGGTGAACTTGACATCATTCATTATAGTAATCACTGAATATTCAAAAGATGCCACAATCATGCACAGAATGGCTCAACGGCTCTCTGCAAACCTACAGTATGGTGAATGACGTCAAAAATACCGTTCCAAGATGGCGGCCGCATTTACGTGCCTGGAGCGGTCGAATAGGGCATCTATATATGTCTATGGTAATATGAGCACTGAAACATGTTCTATATCAGTGGTGTTCATCAACTCCTGGCTATATATGGCCCCAGAGACCATTTAAACAGTCTTGCAAGGCCTTTTAAAAGACTGAGACTTTAAAAGACTAAAAAAAACAAAAAACAAAACAAAACAAAAAAACACTTAAAATAGCCTTGATTTTATTATAACAAAAATAAAATTTAAAATAACTGTCAAAATATAAAATAATATTGCTAATTTTTTTTTACAAATTTATTATGTTTATTTTTCTGATGCATCATCACAAGAACGTACAGATTTAGTTAATTTCATTCCACAATTTAAAATGACTACTGCCAAGAAAACAGAAGTGAATGCATTTTCAGCCAATACATTAAATGCAAGTTATTTTTATACTTCGACTGTGAACGTTCCGCGACAGTCTGCACAACGCAACTTCGTCATCAGAAGCGTCCGCTGTTGTATGGGGACCGTCTGCAGACACAAAAATTGGGCTGTGCTTGGACGGTCTGTGTACAACAGTGCAGGTGTGAGATTAATGTTAAGATGGTACTGCACGTGTCGAACCTGTCCATCTGAGCTTATTCATTACACACACACACACACACACACACACACACACACACACACACACACAACTTACTGACCCCAAAACTTTTTAAACGACAGTGTACATGAATGGCTCTTGTTCTGAAAAATATTCCACCCCTGATTCACATTACAAACGCTGCACGCACAGAAAACCACATCCACCAATCAAAACCAAATTAAAACGGAATGAGATGAGAGTCAGCAGTTTAACACAAGACTGCAGAATTATTCAAGAACACAGAGTTCAAAGTGTAGCTCTGCACACTCTACCTACAGCTTGATCTCCAGCAGTGCATCCAAACACTGAAAGCCCTCACACTCAGCTCACATCACTCAACAGGTGAGTATCAGCAGCAGATTTGGGCAGGAAGGCGTTCCAGGGGTGTGTGGATTAAAATGATCATGAATATTGTGATGGAGGCTCAGATGGTTCTAAATATGAGGCGATACATTCCTGCATTCCTCTAGTCTAAACACAGCACACTGCACATATCCTGAAGCTCTGCTTAGCACAGTGCCATTCAAAACAAAGCAGCTTCTTAATTACTTTCTCCACAGGTTAAAACAATAGAGCCATTCCTGCCCAGGCCCATAAAACACACAGGATGTATGCGTTAATTGCCAGATCTCTGATGTTTACCCTTTAGAGGACAACACATTGGTTAGGGAGCAGAGAAGCATTCTGAAAAAGACTACTAACTAACTAAAAATAAAAGAAGAGAGAGAAAAGAAAAAGGGAAGAGGATAAAATAAGAAACGGTAAACAAGAGAAAAAAGGAAGGACAACAACTAAAAGTATAGACAAAAAGAAAATGGACCCCCCCCCCCCCCCACAGAATTTCCATTGTTCTAAGCTAAATTTCTATAGTTGTTTTGTGTGTGAGAACAAACCTAGAGAATGTCTGTTCCTCATCATAAAAATTCTTCAAAAACTAAAACACAAAACAAAACAAAACAGCCTGACAGAGTGATGACTGTGACACGAGTCTGTTCACTGCAGTCGGTATTTCAGTAGGTTATTATGTTACAATTACATTTCACAAATTCCCTGTGAGATGTACGGCTGGAAAACAGCAAAACCACAAAGAAACTGTGAGCTTTGGCATCTAGACACTCTGCATCTTTCACACAACACTTGCCAAAATTGGTTTCCAGATTTATCTACACTGTAGACAGTGAGGACACCATCTATACCACATGAATTATAAATCTAACTGCAGTATTGTAAGCTACCGTGAGGGTGCTTATGAGTAGACACCCACCTTGCAATAGCGCAGTGACTCCATTAGTGTGAGGAAGCCAACAGAGGCCTGCTGATGGATGCCATGAAGCTCTAGAGCAAACAAAAATAAAAAATAATTAAATTTCTCTGTAAACTGTACAAAAATAAACAGTCTAACATAAAACACTCTTTGAAACCTAATGACCATAGCATTCTCTCAGCAGGCATTTTTTAAGTGTTAAAGCTTGAGGAAAACATTAGCTAATGCTGCCACCAAGTGGTCTGCAACAGCAGGACAACTGTGACATACTGTGACTCCAGTTATTTCAAACAAAAAGCATGTCAACACATTAATATTCAGTAAAAACATGAAGCATACTCATTCCAGAACATTCTCTATCACCGTCCCACACGTTAGACACGGCATGACCCGTCACCAGAAGGTTGATTAGACTCTGGCTAAAAAGTACGGACAGAAAAGGTTAACACAAAACAGTCAGCACTCACTATACACATTTCAGCTTAATATATTTTTTAAATGTGTTATGACAAACAGTGCTATAAAACAGCATTACACAACATAAGATAAATATATAAATATACAATCCAATAATTAGAACAGCTGCTTAAAAGTCACACAATCAAATATAATGCTAAGAACTTGAATACCCATCATGCATTTTACCTGCCGTGGCCATACACAGGGTCAATTAGTGGTTCAGAGGTGTCTTCAATTTCATTCTTTATGTTCTCAATTCCCTATAGTTTCAAGTCAGACCATAAATACAAACACACAGACACATGAATGAGCCTTGCAGGCAAATGACATACGCTACAAAGGACATAATTTGCCATGTACGCTATCGTTCAAAAGTTTGGGGTCAGTTATATATTTATTCACTTTTTAACGCCATGCCAGCATCAAGGCTATTTTCATGGCGATCTCAGAATAAATTACAGGTATACAATTATAAGGTATACAACTAATAAAAAGTTATAAGAGACGTTTCAGATCTACTCTGGACAAAAATTCTAAAATACATTCAGGTGACTTTTTTAAATAAATCAGTTAAACACACCTCTGAATAAAACCTATTGTTTTACCTACCGTCGTCTATTAACATTAAAACCATAATCCAATAAAATATGCTTCACAGTCATTTTAGTTTAGATCAGTAAGATCTTTTTTTCTTTTGGCTGCTTAAAATTCTTTGCCAAAAGAATTAATTAATTTTAAAATGTATTAAAACTAATATAAAAATTATTGTAAATTGTATTAATATTAGTGCTGTCAAATGATTAATCACATTCAAAATAAAAGTTTTTGTTTACATAATATGTGTATATTTATTATGTATATATAAATACACACACATACATGTATACATTTAAGAAAAATATGTTATGTTTATATATTACATATTTATATATAAAATATAAGAATATAAATATATACATGTAAATATTTTCAAAATATACACTGTATGTGTGTATTTATATATACATAATAAATACACACAGTACACATACACATATGATGTAAACAAAAACTTTTCGGATTTAATGGTTAGACAGCACTAATTAATATTAAACAATACTACAGTTTTTACTGTATTTTTATGGTGAGCATAAGAGACGTCTTTCAAAAACAACAAAACAATTACTAATTTAAAACAATTATTTTAAATTGTATTAATATTAAACAATATTCATGTTTTTACTGCTTTTATGGTGAGCATAAGAGACTTCTTTCAAAAACAAAACAAAAAAATCTTACCCCAGACTTTTGAACAGTAGTGTAGATGAGAGGCTGTTACCATGCAAGCTCATTATTCTCTTGTTTTTAAAAGGAATTTTCAAAAACAAATTGGCAAAAAGACTTTTCATGGGGAGGGAAACGTGAAGTTATACCTTTGTAAGTATGACAGAGTACAGAAATAGCAGAACCCCGAATTTGTTCTTCCAAGTGTCGTACAGTGACAACACCACCTCTCTCAATTCCGCACCAGTCCTGAGAGTCCTCTTCCTGAGGAAGGAGTAACCACAATGTGACTATCAGTTGGGAAAGATCCTTACTGACTTACAAATTTATCCAGAAGTTTTTTTTTTTAAGCTGGACCCCTTATTTCATTGTGAAATTAGTTGCTTCTACACTACTGGAGATGTCTGCCAGGAATTTGCATATTTGTAACACAAGGAGAAGAAAAGGGTAAGCCAGTGAAGACATAAGGAAAGAGAAACACAAGTGACGCGGTGTAGAAATAGAGTTTGTGCACTTACTGTATAATGCTGTGAAACCTCTCAAAGCCAAGCTCCTCGGCAGCCAAAGCAGCTACACACACACCATGCAAAAACACAAACGCATTTAACAAGACACAACAGTCCAGATAAAATTATTTGTAAGTTCACAGTTAATAAGAATACACATCTCTGCAGTTTATACTAGCATGCTGTGTTGGATCATCTACTGTAAATGTATGCATTCACTGTGAAAAGAGAATCAAGATATACCAAATATTACAGATCAGTGTTAGGTTTTATTAAAAAACTGTCACTTGGCCCTGTTCAGTATCTGTACAACGTCGAGAATGACTGTTGCTAATTTTCTTACTCTGTGTGTCAGTAGGTTGGCTCGACTCAGGCTCTGGGTGGCTGTCAGTGATGTCACTGCTGTCTGTGGTTTTAGCACGAGGCAAGGTGGCCAGGTGAAAGGCCTGTGTCTTTTTGAGGCAGGCAGACTCCAGGATCTCACTGAGGGTGGAGCACAGGACTGTCCTCTGCTCTTCCTCTGTAAGGATTCACAGCACATATGTCAAGCCATGCATCTGATTTCTATGCTGCTTTAAAGGGGTGGTTGATTGCGATTTCACTTTTTTAACGTTAGTTAGTGTGTAATGTTGCTGTTTGAGCATAAACAATATCTGCAAAGTTACGAAG